>SJYC01133461.1:37-54330 GCA_006408675.1 Madoqua kirkii
GGTCAATTTAGATTTGATCCATTTATCATATAATGTTCCTATTTTTCCTGAATTATTCCTGTTGTAAAGTCTACTTTATCCAATATGAGTATAATACTTTGTGGACAGTTTACTTGATACATTTTCCTTCCTTTAATTTTTAACATATGGACTTCTTTCCATTTAAAGAAGATTTATGCTAAACAGTATATACCTGTTTTTTTTTAATCTAGTCTGACAATATGTATTTTACATTGTTTGCTTAAGTAATTTATATGTAATACATTACTGATATTGTTGAATTAAAATCTGTCATCTTGCTAGATGTTTCCTATACCATCTCTTCTATTTTTTCTGCCTTTTTAGAATTGAATATTCAAAAAATAATTTCATTTGCCTCCATTATTAGATTTTTATTGATTTTTCTTTTTAATGGTTGCTGAGATTTATTATACATCTCTGCTTATCTGTTTTACCTTTGTTGTTGCTATTGTTCGTCACTCAGTTTTGTCTGACTTTTTGCAATCCCAAGGACTGCAGCACACCAGGCTTCCCTCTATTTTGCCTCTATTTCCTTGTTCACTTAAGAAGGCTTTATTATCTCTCCTTGCTATTCTCTGGAACTCTACATTCATTTGGGTATATCTTTCCCTTTCTCCTTTGCCTTTCACTTCTCTTCTTTTTTCAGCTATTTGTAAGGCCTCCTCAGGTAACCATTTTGCTTCTTGCATTCTTTTTCTTTGGGATGGTTTTACCACCGCCTCCTGTACAATGTTATGAACCCCTGTTCATAGTTCTTCAGGCACTCTATCAGATCTAACCCCTTGAATCTATTTGTCATATCCATTGTATAATCATAAGGAATTTGGTTTAGGTCATATCTGAATGGCTTAGTGGTTTTCCCTACTTTCTTCAACTTAAGTCTGAATTTTGCAATAAGGAATTCACGATCTGAGTCACAGTCAGCTCCAGGTCCCATTTTTGCTGACTGTGTAAAGCCTCTCCATCTTTGTCTGCAAATAATATGATCAGTCTGATTCTTGTATTTGACTATCTGATGAGTAGAGTCATCTCTTGTGTTGTTGGCAGAGGGTATTCTATGACCAGTGCATTCTCTTGGCAGACTCTATTAGCCTTTGCTCTGCTTCATTTTGGAGAAGGAAACGGCAATCCATTTCAATACTCTTGCCTGGAGAATCCCTTGGACAGAGGAGCCTAGCAGGCTTCAGTCCATGAGGATGAGGCTGCAGAGTCAGACATGACTGAGCAATTCACACACACACACACTGCTTCATTTTGTACTTCAAGATCAAACTTTCCTGTTACTCCAGTTATCTCTTGACTTCCTACTTTTGTATTCCCATCCCCTATGATGAAATAGACATCTTTTTTTGGTGTTAGTTCTAAAAGGTCTTGTAGGTCTTCATAGAAACATTCAACCTCAGTTTCTTTGGCATTAGGGGCATAGACTTGGATTACTGTGATGTTGAATGGTTTGCCTTGGAAATGAACTGAGATCATTCTGTCATTTTTTTGAGACTGCACCCAAGTACTGCATTTTGGACTCTCTTGTTGACTGTGAAGGCTACTCCATTCTTATAAAGGATTCTCACACACAGTAGTAGATATAATGATCATCTGAATTAAATTTGCCTATTCCCATACAATTTAGCTCACTGATTCCTAAAATGTTGATGTTCACTCTGCCATCTCCTGTTTGACCACCTCCAGTTTATCTTGATTCATGGACCTCCTATGCAATTTTGTTCTTTACAGCATTGGACTTCACTTTCACCACCAGATGTGTGCACAACTGCATCTGCACAAATGCACAACGCATTTCTGCTTTGTCCCAGCCTCTTCACTCTTTCTGGAACTATTTCTCTGCTCTTCCCCAGTAGCATATTGGATACCTACAGAAGATGAGGTGGGGGGCTCATCTTCTGGCATCATATATTTTGCCTTTTCATACTGTTCATGGGGTTCTCAAGGCAAGAATATTCAAGTGGTTTGTCATTTCCTTCTCCAGTAGACCATGTTGACAAGGTAAGGAGGCTGAAGCTAAAATCTGACTCTCTACTCCACTTGGCTACAGTAAAAATATCTAATTATTTCCTGAATGATAATTCAGTTTGCAAACTAGAGGATCTGTCTCTCTATTCTTATCCTCAGGATCACAGTGACAACCCACTTCAGGTTGCAGGAACCATGGCCCATGAAATGGGCCATAACTTCGGAATGTTTCATGACAACTACAATTGCAAGTGTCCTTCTATAGAATGTGTGATGGACGCGTCATTAAGGTAAACCTTTCTGAGAAGGTGATACTTATTGTTTTGGGTTCACTCTGGGCTATGCTATTCTTTTCTGTCATCTTCAGAAACCTGTTCAAACTTTCAAATTATTAAATAGCAGCATCAGGACACGATCATGGATGTGGGTCTATACCAATCTACCTATACCATCACACTCTTTGTGATGCCAAGGACTGTAGCCACCAGGTTCCTCTGTCCTTGAAATTCTCCAGGCAAGAATACTGGAATGAATGGCCGTTTTCTTCTCCAGAGGGTCTTCCCGACCCAGGTATGGAACCCAGGTCTCCTGCATTGCAGGCAGACTCTTTACCATCTGAGCCATCAGGGAAGCCCCATACCATCACACAGTACTATATATATATATATCATGTAATGTTTTGCATTAACTGAGACATAGTTTAAACATATTGTCTCTTTGCTCTTGGCGTGACATGTTACTCTATCCTCATCTTAGGCACACAAGATCTGGGTTCAGAAGATCATTAGCATTTACCACAGTTTCAATGAATTCAGATTGACTGCTCATGAGGGAAAAGTTTTAGAAGAAAAATCTAATTAAAGAAGAGGAAATTAGAACACTTACTAACACCATACACAAAAGTAAACTCAAACTGGCCTGAAGACCTATATGTAAGGTGTAATACTATAAAACTCTTAGAGGAAAATATAGGTAGAACACTCCTGACATAGCACAACAGGATTTTTTTTCTATCCACCTCCTAGAGGATTGAAAATAAAAACAAAAATAAACAAATGGGGTCTAATTAAACTTAGAAGAGAAGCTTTTACACAGCAAAAGAAACCATAAAATGAAAAGACAACCCTCAGAATGGGGAAAAAATATTTGCAAATGAAACTGACAAAGGATTAATCTTCAAAAATATACAAACCACTCAAGTAGCTCAATATCAAAAAAATGGACAACCCAATAAAAAAATGAGCAGAAAAATCTAAATATATATTTTTCCAAAGGAGACATACAGATAGCTAAAAAGCACACGGGAAGGTGTTCGACTCACTCATTATCAGAGAAAGGCAAATCAAAACTACAATGCGATATCACCTCACACTGCTCAGAATAAAGTGAAGTCACTCAGTCATATCCAACTCTTTGCGACCCCATGGACAGTAGCCTGCACCAGCCTCCTCCATCTATGGAGTTTTCTAGGCAAGAGTACTGGAGTGGGTTGCCATTCCCTTCTTCAGGGAATCTTCCTGACCCAGGGATCGAACCCAGGTCTCCCGCATTGTAGACAGATGCTTTACTGTCTTAGCCACCAGGGAAAGTAAAAAAAAAAAATCTACAAATAGGGATACCTGGTGGTTCAGTGGCTAGAAGTCTGCTTTGCAATGGGGGCAACAGCAGTTCTGTCACTAGTCCAGGAAGATCCCATATGCTATGGAGCAAGTAAGCCCGTGCGCCACAAATACGGAGCCCCTCTAGAGCCTGTAAGTCACAACTTCTGAAGCCTGTGCACCTAGAGACTGCGCTCCACAGCAAGAGAAGCCACAGCAATAAAGAGGAGCTCCCACATGCCATAACTAGAGAAAATCTGCATCCAGCAACGAAGACACAACACAACCAAAAGTAAATAAGTAAAATAATTATAAAAAAGAATACATTTATTTAAAAAATAGCTACAAACAGTAAATGCTGGAGAGTGTGGAGAAAAGGGAACCCTCCTACATTGTTGGTGGGAACAAAAATTGGTGCAGTCACTATGCAGAACAGAATGAAGGTTCCTTAAAACAATAAAATTAGAGCTACCATGCCATCCAGCAATCCCTCTCTTGGGTATATATATATAGAGAGAGAGAGAGAGAAAAACATAATTCAGAAAGATACCTGCACCCTAATGTTTATTATAGCATAATTTACAATAGCAAGGATATGGAAGCAACTTGAATGTCCATTGACAGAGGAATGGATAAAGAAGATGTGGTTCATGCGAAATATTACTTAATCATGAAAAGAATGAAATAATGGCATTTGCCATAACATAGAGGGATCTAGAGATTGTCATATTGAGTGAAGTCAGACAAGGACAAATATATGATATCACTTATACACTGAATCTAAAAATAGGGTATAAATGAACTTATCTATAAAACAGAAATAAAATTACAGATGTAGAAAACAAACTTATGTTACCAAGGGTTTAGGTGGGGGATATATTGGGAGATTGAAATTGACATATACACTCTACTATACATAAAATAGATATATAGTAAGGACCTACTGTATAGCACAGGGAACTCTACTCAGCACTTTGTAATGGCCTATATGGGAATAGAATCTTAAAAAAGATGACTTATATATATATAAATGATTCACTTTGTATCTGTATACCTGAAACTAACACAGCGTTATGCATCAACCATACTCTAACAATTTTTTTAAAAAAAAGAATGTTCTCACAGGAAGATGGAGAGAAAGTCTTTGAAAAGAGATTACATACTCCTGCCTCATCTGAGGCAAAACTGCTCTGGAATTTTACCTTTAAAAACCCCACAATTCCTTTAATATGTTCATTTTCTCTTGTATTTCCCTCTCTCAGTTCACATAGGCTAAAGTTAAGTCTCCCATACTCTTTTACAGAATAGAAAATGACTTGTAGGCCAGTTACATATCTTATGCTATCTCTTCCAGATATCACTGCATTTTTATTTAAAATTTTTTTCATTTTGTTTAAGTACAGTTGATTTACAATGCCATACTCTTCTATACAGCAAAGTGACTCATATATATATGCATGTATATGCATATGAATATATATATTATTTTTCATATTCTTTTCCATTATGGTTTGTCACAGAATACTGAATATAGTTTCCTGTGCCATACAGTAAGACCTTGTTGTTTATCCATTCTATATATGAGAGTTTGCCTCTGTTAATCCCAAACCCCCATTCCTTCCCTCCTCTCTTCCCTCCACTGCCTTTTTAAACGTCATCCTTATTTGTGGAATGAAAAGAGTTTATTAATTTAACTTCCTCTGAAGGAAAGTGAATCCTTAAACATATAAGTAAACACAATTTTAGTGCCTTTAGTGTTTCTCAACCAAAATGACCTAAGGCTGAATGAATGAGATTATCAGGATAAATTAGAAGAATTTTCAGTTTTAAACAGCTGCCTGGATGCTCTATTTTGAGATGTGGCCATACTTGCTCATTAAGCTGGAGGTGTTTCTACTTGCCCAGGTGAGCTAATTCAGGCACAAAAAAATGAGCTCATGATTTAGCAGCTTCCGAGTGGATTCCATTCACTCTTTTGGGTTATGTTTTGAGTATATCACACTCAGCATCTGATAGTACTCCCTGTCTACTCAGTGTGATTGTATTGCTTTTCTTTCCTTACCTTTACAGCCAAAATATACCTACAGACTTCAGTTCCTGCAGCCGGGCCAGCTTTGAAAAATTCTTTGAAGATAAATTATCCAATTGCCTCTTTAATGTTCCACTGCCTACAGATATCATATCCACCCCGATCTGTGGGAACCAGTTGGTAGAAATGGGAGAAGACTGTGATTGTGGGACTCCTGAGGTACCATCAGCTCTTTTTAAAATGATCTAGTTTGTTTTTCAATTGCTTGAAGATGAACCGTAAAAGAACATATGTGTGCATGCTAAGTCGCTTCATTAATGTCTGATTCTTTGGGACCCCATGGACCGTAGCCTGCCAGATGTCTCTGTCCATAGGACTCTCCACGCAAGAATACTGGAGTGGATTGCCATGCCCTCCTCCAGGGGATCTTCCTCATCCAGGGATTGAACAAGAGTCTCTTACATCTCCTGCATTGGCAGCCTGTCCTTTACCACTGGCCCCCCCTGGGAAACCCAAACGAACCTTGTGTTTCCTGTAATTTTATAGATTTGTGTTTGTAGACAGTGGTCAGGTCAACCTTTCTCACAAAAAAACCTGAATTGCTTAAGATCTTCCTTGTTTCCTTCTCAAGATTCCTTCGCCATCTTCTGTTTTATAAATTCCACCCATCAGCTTGGGCTTCATATTCTCAACCCTCCTTTTTTGGGAGAAATCCCTCATGTTTCTTATGTGTCTAAGACTTAATGGGCAGTTACTTTAGACCCAGCCCTATGACAGATCTCAGAGAGTGGAAATAGCTTGCTTAGGGTCATTGGGCTGGTAAATGGAGGAGCCAAGATCTGGATTCAGGTGTTAGGTGTGTTTGTTTTAATAACCCTGGAGCCTCCCTGCCCTGGGATTCAGTCATTCCTTACTGCTTTGGGACTCAGAAATTGTTATCGTTCAAAGTGCCTGGCTTGGTCCCACCCTCTTGACAGGGCAGCCAGGACTCTGCATGGGACCTTTGCCCCTAACTTATTAACATTCAAGTGAGTACCAGGCCAAGCCCTTAGGGTGTGAGCCTTTCAGTAACTTGAAAACCGTGCATGCTTGCTCAGTGTCCAACTCTTCAACCCCATGGTCTGTGGCCCACCAGGCTCCTCTGTCCATGGGATTTTCCAGGCAAAGATACTGGAATGGGTTGCTATTTCCTCCTTCAGGGGATCTTCCCAACCCAGGGATCCAGCTGCCTCCTGTGTCTCCTGCACTGGCAGATGGATTCTTTATCACCACCACCTGAGAAGCCAAACTTACATTTATCTTTTCTGTAGGAAAAAGGAAACTTTCCCAGGTGATGTTTGTTTGAAATAAGGTCAACAGTTTCAACACTAAAAATGTGTGACTCTAAATACATCACACCTTTTGGCTGAATCTAAACAGCTGCAAGGGGAGATTCCCCAATAGGATTTTCCCCCATGCCTCATGTAGGTGTCTGATTTCCCAGAAACAAGGAGGAGAGAAGACAAAGTATATTGTCTTACAGAGAATTGAGTTAAATGTCAAACTTGAATAAAGAACTATGTTTTTAGATTTTCTGTACATGCTCTAGAGCTTAAGCTTACTGCTGGATAGATGCAAAACTGATTAGCTAAACTAATTACGTTCATTAGTTAGAAGAATTTGATTTTCAAAACCTATCCCTTTATTTTGTTTTATTTCATATTTCACCCAAGTAGACCATGTTCAGTATTAATCTGGTAGACTGGAGAAGCTAGAAAAGATATTTTTTAAAAAAGACGTAAGTCGAATTCAGATAAATTCAATATTTCTAATGTTAAGCTTGTGTTTTTTTCCCCAAATTATTTTCAGACCATATCAAAGGAATGTCTGTGTGATGAATAAATTATATTATGAATAGTGCAAAAATGAGACCAAAAGCTAATCTGGCATTTACATGTGTTTCTGGATTTCTTAGGAATGTACCAACATTTGCTGTGATGCAAAAACATGTAAAGTGAAAGAAAATGTTCAATGTGCATTAGGAGAATGCTGTGAAAATTGCCAGGTAAGATTATTATTTATTTATATCTTAATAATTATGTTTGCTCTTTGTTTTTTTCTGTATTAAAATCTTATCTTAGAGGTTATGTTAAATGAAATAGGCAAAGTAATATTTTTCTGTCTGTAAAATAATGTTAGCTACCATCTCTCAAGTCTTCACTGAACACTTATAGACTCTTTAATTCTCTGACAGCCCTTTGAGGTAGATATTATTATTTCATTTTGTTTTTGAGGGGACAGAGTCTCAGAACAGAAAATATACAAAATAATATAGCCAGTAAATGGCAAACTCCAAATATGACAAGTTCTAAAGCCAATTTTTGGTTACTCCTACCTACTGTTTCTTCTGATGCCATGGAATCTTCTTGGACCAAGTCCAGTAACTCTTTGCATATACTCTTTGTAGACAAAAAATGAATCACAGATGTATAGAACAGACTTTTGGCCTCTGAGGGAGAGGGAGAGGGTGGGATGATTTGGGAGAATGGCATTGAAACATGTATACTATCATGTAAGAAATGAAGCGCCAGTCTATGTTTGATACAGGATACAGGATGCTTGGGGCTGGTGCACGGAGATGATCTACAGAGATAATATGGGGTGGGAGGTGGGAAGGGGTTTCAGGATTGGGAGCTCATGTACACCTGTGATTGATTCATGTCAATGTATGGCAAAACCAATACAGTATTGTAAAGTAGAATAAAGTAAAAAAAAAAAAAAATGACTCAGTTAATCTAAGAAAGTAATGGAAAATTTTATTCTAGTCAAATTGAAGATCATAAGTGGGTAAAAGTATCTCACAATGCTCTGGAAACCAGTGAGTCCCATTAGGAGTCAAAGCACAGTTGTGTAAATTTTTCAAGACAAATACATTAATTAACATATTATCAACAATTTGCACAATCCAGATCTAAGTGCCATCATGGCCCCTTATAAGCTCAAGAAGGAAAGTCATTTTTAAGGAGTTGTCTTGTTGGTGTCTTTATGGTTGAGCAGTTATTTCTGCCCATGGGGAGGTTTGGTTCATCCTAACAATGTCAATGTATGGCAAAACCAATACAGTATTGTAAAGTAGAATAAAGTAAAAAAAAAAAAAAATGACTCAGTTTATCTAAGAAAGTAATGGAAAATTTTATTCTAGTCAAATTGAAGATCATAAGTGGGTAAAAGTATCTCACAATGCTCTGGAAACCAGTGAGTCCCATTAGGAGTCAAAGCACAGTTGTGTAAATTTTTCAAGACAAATACATTAATTAACATATTATCAACAATTTGCACAATCCAGATCTAAGTGCCATCATGGCCCCTTATAAGCTCAAGAAGGAAAGTCATTTTTAAGGAGTTGTCTTGTTGGTGTCTTTATGGTTGAGCAGTTATTTCTGCCCATGGGGAGGTTTGGTTCATCCTAACACAGATACACAGTGCACATTCAGGAAGGGAGAGGAGGCCATAGGGCAGAGATACATTTTTATGTTTAAATTTTTCTTGTCTCGGTGTAAAATATGAATTTATTTCACATTTTAATAATGGCTTAGTGGGAAAGTTTATTTTGAATAATATAGGGGTTCCTTTATCTTCATTCTTTGAAGTCACTTCCAGGTGAAATTCTTAGAAAAAAAGACTTAGGATGAGGATGCTCTGTCAGTTTCTCTGTGGGGCTTTTTTGAATTTCTCTTCCAGTTAAGAGTTTAGCATATTACATTCTACTACGGCACAGAATTCTGTATTATGATTATTTACCTGTTTTCTTAATTAGACTGTTAAGGTCCAGGATCTGATTCATGCTCACTTAACAAAGAATTGCATACATTTTAAATGCATGGTAATCATGTGAAAAAGGAATGTGCAGATGGCATGCTGGGTTATAGGTAGTGTTTGGGATAGATGTTTTTTGTTTGTTTTTGGTTTTGTTTTGTTTTGATGTTGGAGGGAGAGGAAAGAAAAAATAAAGCCAAAAGGAAGAAAATTGGAGAATGTAAGTAGTATTCAGCAAGTATTTATTAAGCCTCCTTTGTTAGAGAGGAGATCAACCCTGGGATTTCTTTGGAAGGAATGATGCTAAAGCTGAAACTCCAGTACTTTGGCCACCTCATGAGAAGAGCTGACTCATTGGAAAAGACTCTGATGCTGGGAGGGATTGGGGGCAGGAGGAGAAGGGGACAACAGAGGATGAGATGGCTGGATGGCATCACGGACTCGATGGACATGAGTCTGAGTGAACTCTCGGAGATGGTGATGAACAGGGAGGCCTGGCGTGCTGTGATTCATGGGGTCGCAGAGTCGGACACGACTGAGCGACTGAACTGAACTGAACTGAACTGATGGGTGATTAAAAAAAAAAAAAATAGCTTGTTTCTAACAAGCTGTGTGTGCTGTGTTTAGTCACTCAGAAGTGTCTGATTCCTTGTAATCCTTTGGACTGTAGTCTGCCAAGCTCCTCTTGTCTGTCTGGGGAGTGTGTAATTTCCTCAGTTCTGTCTTGCCACAACAAGGATTTGAAATGGCTGACCAGTGTTACAGCTCAGTTTATTCAGCAAGCAAAGGATAGTACACCCTCAAGGCCTGAGGGCCAGTGACCCCAAAGGAAAGGCCTCAATCTGTCTTGGCTTCCTCCTTTTATTCATTTGTTTCCTCCCTGCTGAGCCTGCACTATGCAAATTGGGCTAGCCAAGAAGCGAGTATGTTTGTTTCACAGAAGTTCTCACTGCAGTCCACAGGTTTTCTTTTGTTCCACTTTTGCAGGCTTTTCCCTTTCTTTTTTAGCCACTGCCATTTTGGACTCCTTTTTCCTATTGTAACTACTTAACATTCCCCCCGTAAGAGATGGGATACCCAATTCTTTGGGACTAGGGGTGTCAGGGTCTCTCTGGCTACTTCCTGCTGAGCTGGGATATGAGGTGCATTGGACCTCCCCCTCTTTCTAGTCTCAATCCTCAGAGTCCTTATAGCGACGTCCATCTAAGGATGAGTTATATTTTCTGTGGTCGGGCGTAGTTTCATCTATCCTTATTGAACTAGAACTGCACTTTGTAGCTTGTTGACCTGGGCAGAGACAAAATGGGTTAAACAATTGATAACACATGGAGCAATCATAAGGAGCATCTACATGGTGATAACAGGGATTAGTAGGGGCATTGCTGCTGCTGCTAAGTCGCTTCAGTCGTGTCTGACTCTGTGGGACCCCATAGACAGCAGCCCATCAGGCTCCCCTGTCCTTGGGATTCTCCAGGCAAGAACACTGGAGTGGGTTGCCATGAAAGTGAAAAGTGAAAGTGAAGTTGCTCAGTCGTGTCCGACTCTTAGTGACCCCATGGACTGCAGCCTACCAGGCTCCTCCATCCATGGGATTTTCCAGGCAAGAGTATGGGAGTGGGTTGCCATTGCCTTCTCCAGTAGGGGCACTAGCCAACTCCAAATCCCCTCTTGCCAAGAGAAAGATCCCCCAAAGAGAGATTGTAGCCATCCCGAGAACCCTCCAGCTTGTTCTTTGAGCTCATTCTTTGAGATCTCTTAGGATTTAAATGTTTTTCTTGAGGACTATGAGACTTTAACTTAGCTGGAGGTATTTACCCAGAAACAACACATCTCATTCCAGATGGCTCAAATCCCTTCTTGTTCAGGGATCAGGAAATCTATCTTCTGAATTTTTTTATATTTTGGAGTACAACCCCTGCCAAGCTGTGTTGGCTCTTTAGAGCTATCCTGAGAAATCTTGTCCCCAGAAACTTAATTTTGGGGGTGTTCATTAGAATGGCACTCATCTGTAGGCCTGAGTAGCTGAGATCTCCCAGGGGCTTACAGGTGTATTGAGTGTCCTCTTCTGTTTTATTCCACAGCTTGACTCATTAGTAGTAAATCCAGGAGTTGTGTCCTGGTACCTTGACTGTTGTGGGCCTAGAAAGTATTACAGGATAGGACGTTCTTCCATTTGGGCTGAAGTTGAGCCTTTAGGGACCCATCTTCCCAGACTTTAATTTGGACTTGAGTCCTTGGAGCATATTGTGGTAGGTCTTTAGAATCTTTTGGGTCCTGGTTGACACCCACAAGTGTATATCTTGTTGGAATTGCCCAAAGGCCATGGATTAAGACTGGGGGTCTGAATCTCTGGATCTAGGAAGAGGTCACTGACATAAATAAAAATAGTATCTCATAAGGTCTAAGACCAACCCGTTCCTTAGGAGCAATATGGGCACAGAGGAGAGATATTGGTAAAGCCTCTTTCCATCCCAGGGAGGTCTTCTAGGTTATCTTTTTTATCATTGATTTTAAGAATTGGTTGGTTCTTTTTACTTTTCCTGAAGACTGAGTGCTCCAGGCACAATGAAGGTAATAAGTAATGCCCAATGCTTTAGAGACCCCTTGGGTGACCTTATAAGTAAATGATGTCCCATTGTCACTTTATAATGAGGTGAGAAGACCAAATCTTGAAATGATTTCATGAGACAGTTTTTTTTTAATTTTTTTTTAATACCACCTCCTCAGCCTTCTCAGTGTGAGTGGGAAAGCCTTCAATCCATCCTGTGAATTTATCTATCATGACTAGAAGGTATTTATACCCTTGAGAAATTGGTATCTGGGGGAAGTTGATCTGCCAGTCTTCTCCTGGCTAGGTCCCATGCCATTGGACAGGCTGGGCCAGCTGGGGTCCTCAAGCTCCTTGGGAGTTATTTAACTGGAAAGTGGGACAAGAGACTGTTTGCCTTATAGTCGTTTGGAGGTCTGTCCCCCTGAAAGCCCTTTCTAGTAATCTTTGGAGGGCCTTCTCCCCTAAATGAGTGGTGGCATGTAAGGAGTTAACCAACTACCACTGGAGATTCCCAGGCAGGAAAAGGAGTCTCTCCTTTTGGAACCACCCCATGTGATCTTCTTGAAAGTGCTCACTCTTAGCTTTAAGAGTCTCACTTTCAGAATATGAAGGCGTTTCTGGCAAATTAGTCTGTGGAACTAAGGTGGCAACACCTATTAGGTCATTGCTTGGTAATGCTGCTCTCTTTTTGGTGTCCTTTACAGTGGGAGACTGAAACCTCAGCAGGCACATGAACTGCCTCCAAAAACCTAAGGATTTGATCACCATATTTGATTGAGGACCCTCGTGTGGTCTAGTGGCCTCTTTCTTCCTAAAATAGCAGCATGTGCATGTAGCACCAGAAAGGCATAATTGGAGTCACTGTAAATGGCTACTCTTTTTCCTTTTCCCAGCTGTAGAGCTTGAGTCAGGGCTATTAGCTCAGCCAATTGGGCTGAAGTACCTGGTGGCAAAGGTTTAGCCTCTATGGTCTCAAAATTGGAGGCTACTTTATATCCAGCTTTTTTTCCATCCAAGACAAAGCTACTTCCATCAGTGTACCAGGTTTCCTCAGGATTGGTCAGAGGATCTTCTGAAAATCCCTCTTGGGGTTTTGTCCAGTGGCCCAAAGTTTACTCTCTAGGCAAGAGTAAAAGGGGAGAGAGTCCTCAGGGCTAGTCAGGAACATAGCTGGATTAAGAACCTCACAAGAGGATACAGTCAGGCCTGAATTTGCCATCAGCACTACTTGATATCTGAGGATCCTTTGATCAGACATCCATAAATGGCCTCTCCCATTCAGGAGTTGTTTCACTTGGTGGCTGGAAAAATAGCTAACTTGCCCCTAAAAGAGAGTTTTAAAGCATCTTCTATCAGGACTGCAGTAGGTGCAAGATTTTGAAAGCAGGGAAAGATCTCTTCCCAATAAAAGAGTAGGACACTCAGGGACCACCAGAAACTGGTGTGAAAATACTTGTCCATCCCAGCAACAAAGAAGTGCTTGGGTGAATCTTTTTGTTAGTTTTTCTTGTAGCAACAAAAATGGCACAGGTTTGGGAGGAGAATGCTCCAGAGTAGGAGGTCAGACAGAGTAGGTAGCTCTGTGTCAACCAAGAAATTCTTGGACCTATCTGCCATATCTGGTTGGATCCTTGGCTCTGGCTCCATGAAGGTTATCTGTGACAGGTAGGCTGGCTGGAACAGGCCACTTCAGTCCTATTGAACCATCAAGAGGGAAGGCTTAGTGCTTGACCTTGAGGCTCTTGGGTCCCAAGGGCAGAATGCCACCCAGTGTCTCAATTGATGGCATTTGTAGCAAGCCATTTTAGCAGACTTGTCATAGTTTGGACACTCTTTGGCCCAATGTACCTCCTGTCTACAGATTAGGTACATGCCTTGTGCCTTGTCCTTCAAGGACTCGGAATTTGCCATGGGGCTTCCCTGGAAGGCAGCCAGCATCTGGGCATGCCTTATTTCTTTCCTTCTTTCCCTTTGCTGGGCCTTGACCTCCCTCTCCTGTTCTCTGTTATAAAAGGTATTGGTGGCAGTCTGTACCATCTCATCTAAAGAGGCAGTAGGGTCCTGATGCTATAGCTGTTGCAACTGTATCCTGATGTCGGATGTACACTGGGACAGGAATTTGTCCTTTAAGATCACCTGTTCCTCGTAAGAGTCTAAGTTGGTAAACTTTTGGAAGGCCTCTTTTAGACTTTCCAGAAAGGCAGTGGAGTTCTTGTTGGACTCCTGAGTTATTGCTGAGACTGGGCAAAGTCCCACAACTAATAGGCTTCCTTCTATTTCCTTGGGTGGACTTCCTTAGGGGTGAGTCTATCTGAAGCTTATCCTACCCAGCACTGTTGTAACCTGAGAGCCAGGCATACTTCGGTCAGAGCGCAGATCCCAGGCAGGTTGAGATGTGACAACCTCCTGGAGATTGAATCTCCAGGCAGGGTGAGGTATGACAACCTCCTGAGAATTGGGTCCCTGGGCAGGTCAAGCCATGTAGACCTCCTGGGACCCCTGGACTGGTGGATCCCTGAGAAGGTTGAGGCATGACAACCTCCCAAGGACCCAATTACTAGGCAGGTTGAGGCAGGTCGACCGACATTCAGGCTAGAGCTGGGCATTCCTAATGACTCTAGTGTGACTAGTGTTGGGTAGGATTAAGGGGTTGTAATCTTAATTTATTGCTGTTTTGTCCACCACAGATGGGAATAGATACTATGATGTAAAGCAATCCAAGCCTGTACCCTGGGGCTGGGAATCTGAGGAAATAGCCGTAAATCTTATCCTCTTATTTCTCTGAGGGAATGTAAGTCACTGATTTCCTCCCTTAGTCTTCCAGAGCAGTTTAGGGTATTTCCAATGGTAAACATTTCATTGTCATAGACCCATTTTAGGTAATAACAGAAGTAATGACAAAGGAGCAGGTTATCTGGTCCTATTAGGGGCTTTAAGAGTATTTTAATAATAAGTTGGATGGAGCAATGTTGCCTACAGTAGGGGCAGGTTTAAGGTTGTAGGAGTTAGTAAGTGGCTTAAGGACAAAATGATAAGAAGCAACAGATCAGATGTTCCATAAAAGTGGAGTGGAGATTTGATCCAGGGGTATGTTTGTAGCTTTAGGAGAAGGGTGGCAAGGGTTTGGGCCCAAACAATCTGCAGGGTTAACTCCCAAAGTGGCAACATTGTCCCTGGAAGCCCAGTTGCCCTTGAAGGGATGCCACCAGCAGATTAACTCCTAGCAGGCATGGGGGGCCTGTCATCCACCCTGGCAGGTTCACTGAGAGGTGCTGTTGTTGCATCTGTTGTGGGAAACATGGAAGATGAAGGCGTGAATGTCTGGAGGGATTGGATATTATGCAGTATTTCCCTCCCAGGGGCTAGCTATTTTCTGGTTGTTCTGCCAGAAGATTGTAGAGGCAACATTGTAAGGCTGGACAGGGCTCATGAAAAGAGCATGAAACAGGACTGAAGCAGGCAGGGCACAACTTTTGAAAGACTGATATAGCCCAAGGGCATAACATAAACCAATTAAAATCAAATGGGTCCAAGATGCAGATAAGTCAAATTCAACTAAAAGCCTTCAATCTGCAAGCTAAATGACACATCTGGAGGCTCCATGACAATTCTAAGGCACTATCAAAAGACCAAGGAGTGTTTCCCCAAATGTTGGAATGATCCTCCCACTCATTAGCATATGAAACACCTAACCCATAAAACTAACCACACTACGTTTCATGGCCACTATATATACCCTCTGTGATGGCACACACTCTGTGGACTGTGCTTCTCTGTGAATTCAAACAAATCTCTCTTACTTATCACTGTGTCTCTCACTGAACTTTTTTGCAATGAGACATTAAGAACCTGAGCTTCATTAGGTGCTGAAACCAGGCACCATGAGTTTTGGCTGGACTCAAGTCCTGATTGGACACGACTGAGTGCCTAAGCATAGCACAGAGTTCCTGCCACATGGGTTTCAGTCCCAGTCTTAGGTAAACAGTTTCAAACAGTTTCAGAAATGGAAAGATTATGACCTGCCCAATGCTTTGTAAACAGAGGCATAGATGGAGAGAGGAGCTAAAGGATGGGAGGAAAAAGCAGTGGGAAAAACATGCCAAGGAACCCCTTTCATAACTTGCTGGAAAAACTGCTAAATACCTGACCTGTGCCCATAATTTTCATTGGCCTGATCCTAGGCACAAAGGAGGTTAAGGACCAAAGAACCCTCACCCACTTGGGCAACAGCTACTAGGGCACAGCAGATAGTGGAGCCTTCAGGACACACTGGGGAGTAGCCCCTGCCAGAGTCCCTCAGTTGTGCCCACGGCCATTCATCTATTCACAGGGAGTTCGGGAAATAAGAAACAAGAGACTGTAAAGGAATTAAGATTCTGTTAGCCATATGTCCATCCAGCCATAGGGGCGAGGACCTCCTACCTAAACTGGAGGTCTTCTGGAATCTGAGACTGAGCCTCATGAGCTTTTGTCTAAGTTTGGTTTTTCTGTCCCCGTTTCCAGCACACTGGGCTTCTTGTCATTTCCACTATGCTGGGTTTCCTTTGCGTTCAGCTTCCAGCATGTGAGCTTTCACCAAGCTGGTCTTCTGCTGTGCTTGGTCTCCACCTCACTGGGGTTGACCTGAGGTTGTTTCAGCCAGGTTACGGCTGGGTCATGGCACCAGATATGTCAGGGGATTGTGTAATTTTCCCACTTCTGTCTCACTGCAACAGAGATTTGAAACAGCAGACCAGAATTACAGTTCAGCTATAGCTCAGTTTTATTTGGCAAGCAAAGGACAGTATGCCCTCAAGCCATGAGAGTGGGCTGACCCCAAAGGAGAGGCCTTAATCCCTCTTGGCTTTCTCCTTTTATGCACTTGTTTCCTCCCCACTGGGCCTGCCCTGTGAAAACTGAGCTAGCCAAGAAGTGGCTATGTTTTTTCCACCTGAAGTTCTCAATCCAGTCCACGGGTTTTCTTTTGATCCATTTTTGCGGGCTTTTCCCTTTCTTTGTCTTTTAGACACCACCATTTGGACTCCTTTTTCCTATTCTAACTACCTAACATGTCCATAGGCTTTTTTATGCAAAAATACTGGAGTGGATTGCCATTTTCCTCCTCCAGGGGATCTTCCTGACCCAGGGATCAAACCTACGACTTCTGTGTCTCTTGCATTGCACACACACACACACACACACACACACACACACACACACGAGTGGTATTTTTCCTCAAAATATTTGCTGTTTTCTTACGATGAGGATATATTCATACATACCTGAAATGGATGAAAATACTATACATGATTAAATGCCAGGTAGATATTATAATAATATATAACCTTTGGTATATTACTTTCCACATATTTTTTCACTTAATTTTCATAATGGCTTATAAAGTTAAGATTAAGCTCACTTGCTAAGGGTACACATCTAACCACTAGCAGAGCCAAGTATATATCTTTCATATCCAAATTATGTGTCTTTCATATCCAAATTCTGGGCTGTTTTCCTACTACATGTGGAAAAGAGGAGCAGTGATCTACATTGAAGGGATCAGAGGAGTTTTCATGGAAAAATGAGGGTTTCAAACAGTTTGAGAAGTAGAGCAGATTTTATATAAATAGAAAGAAAAAAATCCAAATGAGGAAAGAATAAACAGAAGGTAAATCATGGTTTGTGTGACATCTGATAAGAAAGTTAGTATGACTGGAGCAGAGGGGCTTTGCAGGGTCTCATAGGCCCCAGTGAAAATTTTGATTATATGCTCTCACCAGTGTAAAGATATTAAAAGTTTCTTGGTGTGAAGTGATGGTGGTTTAGTCACTGAGTCATATCTGACTCTGCGACCTCATGGACTGTAGTTCACAAGACCTCTCTGTCCCTGGGATTTCTCAGGCAAGAACACTGGAGTGAGGACACACCTAGTTGCTTCAGCTAAAGGAGGTGGTTACAGTATCCTCACAGGCCTCTTTAGATCTCCTGAATGGCAGGATTTCTTTGACTAACATTTCTCTGAGCAAATAAGAGCAAGATTTGCAGTAATAGATTTTAATGGAATTAACACAGCAAATGAATGGTTTTGGTTTGTTTCTCCCTCCTAATAAATCATTCCATAGGAAGATGTGAGTGAAAAAGAAATATCTAAAATTACACTAAAAGGAATTCAGGATTAGGAAACTCGATGCCTGGGAAAATCTCAGAGCATGCTGATCTGGGCTTTGAAGCTTATCTTCCTTATTACAAAAGATTCACTTCACCAGTAAATTTCTGGAGCTGCAGATTTAAATCTCCTTGAAAAGCTTGAGAAAGATGCATTTAACAAAGGGAGAGAGGTAACTTCCTTCTTTGCATCTATAATATTGCTGGGTGTTCTAAAATATTTTTTCATTGTTATTTTTATAGCAGTTGCTCTACAAATTCAGAAGTATTGATTGCTTTAACAACTCAGAGCTTTGCCAAAGTCAGTAGAAGAGATGTAATAGGAGTGATTTTGGTTTATACAATACAGATGTAAACTAAAATAGAACAATACCTCTAGGTACACATTGCTAATTAAAGGCCACAGGGAAAATACAACTGGCATCAATTTGAGATATTGTGGTAGGTCAGGTGGAAAAAGTCCCTGTCTACATTTTTATTTCCCTACAGTTTAAAAAGGCTGGTGAGGTGTGCAGACCAGCAAAAGATGAGTGTGACCTGCCTGAAATGTGTGATGGCAAATCTAGTCTTTGCCCCAGTGACCGATACCAAATCAACGGCTTCCCTTGCCAGAATGGGAAAGGCTACTGCCGGATGGGAATGTGCCCCACCCTGGAGCAGCAGTGCACTTACCTCTGGGGACCAGGTACGAGGACAAGCCCAGTGTCACTGGCATGTCTGCCTCTCTCCGCGTCCATACACAGGAAAACCGTATCATTCCAAGTGACAGTGTTTCATCATGGCTGAAGTAGCATTCTGACCCTTTCGTCCTTCCTTTATGGTTTCCTTTGCTGTGCAACAGTTTTATGTTTAATTAGGTTTCATTTGTTTATTTTGTCTCTATTTTCATCACTCTAGGAGGTGAGTCAAAAAAGATCTTGTGATTTATGTCAAAGTGTGAACTGCCTATATTTTCCTTTAAGAGTTTTATAACATCTGGCCTTACATTCAGGTCTTTAATCCATTCTGAATTTATTTTTGTGTGTGGTGTTAGTAAGTGTTCTAATTTCATTCTTTTACATGTAGCTGTCCAGTTTTCCCAGCACTACTTACTGAAGAGACTGTCTTTTCTCCACTATACATTCTTGCCTCTTTGATCATAGATTAGGTGACCATAGGCATGTGAGTTTATCTCTGGACTTTCTATTCTGTTCCATTGATTAATCTTTTGTTCTGATCTTTTGCTGTGAGTGTATAAGTATGCAAGATTTCTGTGTATTAATTTCGTATCCTACAACTTTACCAACTTCATTGATGAGCTCTAGTAGTTTTCAAATTCAGTGAGGAGCTCAAATTCATTGATGAGTAGTTTTCCGGTAGCATCTTTAGGATTTTCTATATAGTATCATGTCATCTGCAAATAGTGACAGTTTTTTGTGTTTCTTTCCATTATGGTTTATTACAGGATATTGAATGTAGTTCCCTGAGCTACACGATGGGACCTGATTTCTCAACCATCCTATAATAGTTTGAATCTGCTAGTCTTAGACTCCATAGGCTTTTTATTATTTTTAACTTCATTGTTTTTTCAAAGGCTGGATTCATATTTTCTAGGTCTTCCTTATTGATCTTTAAAGTAGAGGAGAGAGAAGGAGTAGAGGCATTAGAAAAAGAAGAATAGAGGCATTTGACTCAATAGAACTTGATTTGAAATCTGATTTTTCATCTCTCTTTGTGGCTTTAACCAGTACCACCCTCTGTACCTTTATTAACAAAATGAGAATGCTAATAAGAATGGGTAGTATTTATACGCCATGTTCTACTGACCAGGCACTCTTCTCAGTGGCTCATATAGATTAACTCATTTAATCTTTGTAATAGTGGACTTTCTTGTTGGCCCAATGGTTAAGACTCTGTCTTCCAATGCAGAGGGTGTGGGTTCAGTCCTTGGTAGGGGAACTAAGATCCCACATGACTCCAGGTGTGGTCAAGCATTTAAATAAATAAAGTTTGTTTTTTAAAAAATATATAATCCTAAAAACTTAAAATAAAATCCTCATAATAACATTATGAGGGCATACTATCATAGTGTCATCATTTTTACACAAAGCAAATTAAAAGTTTAAGGCAATTAACCATATCACACAGCTCTTAACCAATGAATGCCCATCTGATGAAGATTGCATGAGAAATTAAACTTGTGATGCACATTACTTCCTGGCAGAGCAGAAGTCTGACTAAGCATAGGGTGTACCTGTCACATGTGTACCCTCCAACAGGACAGCATTCCAGTATCTGCCTGTGGACTGCTGCTAGGATAACTATGGCACTTCTAGCTAAGTCTTCAGTCTTACAGATATTTCCAAATATTTAGATAGCCATCATTCAAAAATAGGCCATCCAAAAGTTTTTTTTTTAACTCCAGACATCTCTCTTGATATCATATCAAAGTAAACTGTATTTCCAAGAAGAGGTATGATGCTAAAATCGTGTTCTTCATGCTGGCTTTCTGTTTCATGGATCCTTTGTAGCACTGAACTACTTACCTCTCTTCTTTCCATCTATGACTTTACTGACCTTGTTTGATCCCAGGAGCCCAGGTTGCAGATAAGTCATGTTTTAGAAAAAATGAAGCTGGGTCAACTCGTGGATACTGTCGAAAAGTGAACAACACACACATCCCCTGTAAAGCAGAGTAAGTGGCTTTGCTATTTGAACTTCCTTGCTCATTTTCACACATGCTGATTTATCTCATTTAAAGAGAAAGTAATTTGGACATCATTTATTTGATAAACATTCATTGAGTGACCATTACTTGCTTTATTTTAGGCTAGGCACTGAGTTAAAAAGGTAAATAGGGAATGATTCCCATTTTTCAGTCTCTCATAATGCATACTTCAAAGGACACCAAGTATAGCTGCTGTTAAATAGAATGAATGTTTGAGAAGAAACATACAAGAGTAAATGGCCTCATTGGAAATGTGTACACTTATTCTCCAGTATACTTCAGATGCTTTTCCATCTACTGCACTTCATGATGATTCTATGGTAGAAATATGTATCTTCTCAGAGGTATAAGCAACACAATGATTGTACAGTTTTTTTTTTAACCTTACCATGGCATTCCATAAAGAAAAAAATACAGTAAGGGAAAAGGTTGACAACTGACTTAAAGAATTTGTTTTCCATAAAATAAATTGATAGTCTTAAAAAAGAAAAGATAAAACACTGTAATCAATGAACTTGAGATTTTTCTATATATTTCCCTTGGATTCTACAGTTCTAGGATGACTTTTTAAAATTAAATAATAGGTGAAATACCTGTTCCAAACTTTGCATGTGCAAACTAATGTGTAACAAGACACTTAATGGAAAAGATCAGCATGTCTTCAAGTTTTTTTCTGTTGAAATAACACTAATTTTTTCGATGATAGTTATTACCAAACAAACTATTTTGGACAGAAGATCATCTCTTGGGGTGTCTGAGCCTCAAAGATGGTCATGCCTTGTGGGCTCTCCTTTATAGGAAATGAGGGGAGAATATATTAGCAAAAGGCTATATGTGTGTGGGAGTAGGTGAATGGGTAGCAATATTTAGTATGAGAAGTTATGATAGGGAAAACAGGCTAGGGTAATTCCATCTTTCCTTTGTAAAGTGTACATACACCCTTATCCTGTATAAATGCTTGTGTGAATACTGGATAATTTCTGCAACCAAAGGCATAAGCATTTCATTTCTTCCCACAGACTGGCTTTCTGATCACTTCTTAATAATTTTTGCTTGTAGTGAGAAGTAAGCTTGAAATTCTCTAGGTCCTAGAGCCTTCCTAGAGCTTCCTTGGTGGCTCAGAGGATAGAAAGTCTGCCTGTGATACAGGAGACCTGGGTTGAGTCTCTGGGCTGGGAAGATCCCCTGGAGAAGGAAATGGCAACCCAATCCAGTATTCTTGCCTGGAGAATTCCATGGATAGAGAAAGTTGGCAGGCTACAGTCCATGGGGTTTCAGAGTCAGATATGACTGAGCAACTTTCACCTTTTTAGAGCCGTCCTCTTAAAGCTCTACCTAAATGACTCGAGAAAAATACCATCTCAATTCTGGAAAGAATGCATGACTTTCTCTGCTCCTCAGTGGTATTTTTTCTAAAAGCTACCAGAGTAGTCAGAAGAATCTGATTTTAACACTCTCAGAAGACTTTTTTCACAGCTTTCCTCTAAATTTTGCATAAAAGCAATTGATTCCAATATTGTTGACACTGACTTTCTTCTCCTTGCTAGTGAATGCAAGGCTTTAGTGATCCCCTGGCAGTTTCATCTGAATTTGCAGGGGTTCTTTCAGGGACCTACATGATGCCTTGGAGTGTTATCCAAAGCTCAGCCTTATACTGATACTACAACTATAGTCAAGAGAATTATTCCACTGCAATTCATGCAATAAATAACCTTAGCTGAAACAAGACAGAAACTGACTTCCTAGGTGCCCTCCTTGATATTAAGAACTGATGTTGAAGCTGAAGCTGCAATACTTTGGTCACCTGATGCAAAGAACTGACTCATTGGAAAAGATCTTGATGCTGGGAAAGATGGAAGCCAAAAGGGAAAGGGGAAGCAGAGGGTGAGATGGTTGAAGAGAATCACCAACTCAGTGGACATGAATTTGAGCAAACTGTGGGAGAAAGTGGAGAGGGGAACCTAGCGTGTGCAGTCCATGCGGTTCTGAAGAGTCAAACACAACTTAGTGACTAAACATCAACAGCAACACATACCCTCACATAAGGCCATCTTCAAGAATCTGAAGTTAAGGTTCTGCATCCTTCTCACTGGCCAGAATTTAGGTTACTGGCCAAAATTAGGGAATCTGGGAGATGAGGGTTTTGTTGTTGTTGCTGTTTTCTTTAGCAACACCAGGGCTTGTAAACCATTGAATATGGTGGTTCTGTTACTTAAGAATAAGGGGAAAACTGGTATAAAGGAGAACTAGGACTCTCTGCCTTAGGGAAAAATAGAATTTGTTAAATATTGATAGTACAGGAGGTGATTTATATTTGTATAAAACTACAGTTTGGATCCTGGTGTTTCAACTGCAGTGAATTTTGGCTTTTCTCAGAGATGCCTTGTGTGGGAAGCTATTCTGCAATGGTGGCTCAGATTATCTGCCCTGGGAAGGACGTATAGTCACGTTCCTGGCATGTAAACTATTTAATCCTGAAGACAGCAGTGAAGAAATTGGCATGGTAATCAATGGAACCAAATGTGGAGATAAGAAGGTGAGTTGAAATTGCAGCTTTTACTCAGAATATTCTTTCTGTTTGTTTTTTGTTTTGTTTATTTTCTTCTCAGGGCCTCCCTCTGTTTCACAGAGCACAATTTTCAAAGTAATGTTTATGCCATTCATGTATACATGACTGTGTTCTTCGCTTCAGAGTTATTTAATAAGTACCTATTATGTGCTTAGCACTAAATGTTAAATTTGGGCAAGTTTTACTGCCCCTAAATTGGTAGGTTCTCAGCAAATGATAGCCACTGATAATTATAAATATAATCATAACAATACTACTTATTTTTACACAAATTTTTATTTTAATCTTAGAGATGATATGATATTAACATGTTTTCCATGTTAATTTTGCTTGGAATGAGTACCTTGTACCATGTGCAATGCTTGAGGTGAGGTGAAGTCGCTCAGTGGTGTCCGACTCTTTGCGACCCCATGGACTGTAACCTACTAGGCTTCTCCGTCCATGGGATTCTCCAGGCAAGAATACTGGAGTGGATTGCTCAGTGCTATCAGTCTCCAGAGCTGAACGAAAGAGGTGGATTAAGGGAATAATCCATGAGGAATGAAGTAAGGAAATTTTCTTTGAAGAGGACTTCCTAAATATTTTATTACAAAAATTACCTAGATTCCATCTTCCTATTTTCAAAAGGATGTTGTGATTTCTTGAATAAATAGTAAGTTTGATGACAAGGCGTGCATGCATGCTTAGTTGCTTCGGTCTTTTCTGATTCTTTGTGACCCTGTGGACTGTAGCCTGCCAGGCTCCTCTGTCCAGGGGATTTCCCAGGTAAGAATACTGAAGTGGGTTGCCATTTCCTCCTCCAGGGGATTTTCCAGATTGAGAGGCTGAACCCACATCTCCTGCATCTCCTGTATTCCAGGCAGATTCTTTATCCACTTGGCCACCTGGGAAGCTCTTGATAGCATTAAGCTAAGCTAAGCTAGCTAAGTCACTTCAGTCGTGTTCGACTCTGTGTGACCCCATAGACGGCAGCCCACCAGGCTCCCCCATCCCTGGGATTCTCCAGGCAAGAACATTGGAGTGGGTTGCCATTTCCTTCTCCATTGATAGCATTAATAGTAGCTAAAAATATAAGATTAACTCCTGAAAGGTCAACAGTTTGCATAAATGATATCTTTGGACATTCATGTCAGTTTTATGTTTTTCAAATCACTTTCAGGTTTGCATTAATGCAGAATGTGTGGATATGGAAAGAATTTACAAATCAGCAAATTGCTCCTCTAAGTGCAAAGGACACACTGTAAGTAAGTCTTGACAGTGTTTCCCAAAGCTTGCTGAATCTTATGTCATTTTAGGTCAGATAATTTGGGTGATGTTTCAGTGTTGAATGATTAAATCAATTAAGTTTATCTAACTCGTGAGTACTTTGATTCAATGAAAACTTTCTTCAAAGAACCTGATACTGAAATTCCTGTTTTTTTTTTTAACTTTTTGTTCTGTATTGGCATATAGCCAATTAAACAAATAATATTGTGATAGTTTCAGGTGCATATCAAAAGGACTTGGTCACACACACACACACACACACACACACACACACACACACACACATATCCATTCTCTCCCAAACTCCCCTCCCATCCAGCCTGCTGCATAACACTGAGCAGAGTTTCCTATGCTGTAGGTAGGTCTTTGTTGCTTATCCATTTTAAATATAGCAAGTATACATGTCCACCCCAAACTCCCTAATTATCCCTTCCCCCCAACCACCATAATTTCATTCTCTAAGTCTGAGAGTCTCTTTCTGTTTTGTGAAGTTCATTTTTCTCAATTCTTTTAGATTCCACATATAAGTATGTCATATGATGTTTCTCCTTCTCTGCCTGACTTACTTCACTCAGGATGGCATTTCTCTAAGTTCATCTATGTTACTGCAGATGGCATTATGAAATTCCTCTTATTGATGCTTAAATTATATAGGTAGTTGAAAGGCTGCAGAGCACGGGGTTAGTCTTTTGTTTTGTTTCTTTTTTTTTTTTTGAAATGTACTTACTTACGGATGAATGAGCCCTTGTGTTGAGCATTAGTTCAGTGAGAAAACTAACAGAACTTTTGCTCCTCTAGGTGTGTGACCATGAGCTCCAGTGTCAGTGTAAAGAAGGATGGGCCCCTCCTGACTGCTCTAGTTCTTCCACAGTCTTCAGTACGTAACATTGCATGTCTAACTTGAGAAAATTGCTCACTTCTTCCAAGTATTTATTTCCTATTATGCAAGATTCCATGTCTTTTTCTCTTTCTTCTTGGAATTCCTGCTCTGTAGGTAATGAATCCACGATCTTAATCTCCAAATTTTCTCATCCAAGTTTTAAATCATATTTCCCACCCTCTTATGTTTTTATATTTTACCAAAAAAAATTCTTGAAATTTTATATTTGTCATTTCCTTCTAATTTTCTGAGTTTTCTTGCTTTGCAATTGTCCCATTTTCCTAACAGCCTTGACTGAAGGTATAGTAGGTATAATATCCTCATAAAACTCTCTAAGAATATGACTTATTATTTTTGCAGGTTCAGTCTCTTCTCCAGATTACTCCATTTCTTTTGAGTTGAATATTTATATTTTACCAAAAAAAATTCTTGAAATTTTATATTTGTCATTTCCTTCTAATTTTCTGAGTTTTCTTGCTTTGCAATTGTCCCATTTTCCTAACAGCCTTGACTGAAGGTATAGTAGGTATAATATCCTCATAAAACTCTCTAAGAATATGACTTATTATTTTTGCAGGTTCAGTCTCTTCTCCAGATTACCTCCATTTCTTTTGAGTTGAATGTGTATTTTTTTTTTCACCCTCTCTTCTCTTATATTGCACTGTGCTATTTTTCTTCAGGGTATATGATCCTTCACTGAATGTGAGATTAGGTTGATTGAATTAGCTCACGGGGGTTTTCTTGGCATGTGTGCATGCTTGTTGGACCTTACCTCTCCTGATCTGCCTGAGAGTTCTATCAGTAGGCAGATCTTCCTATAGACCTCAGACCTTCACTGTGGAAACAGCCAGAGTAGAGAGCCTCACCTCCAGTTGCCATGGTGATAAATATCTTTCCTTGAGGACATAGCTCTTCATTACATTTACTTTTAGAAACAGCTGCTCTTCCTTAGGACCCCTTCCTATTGCTTTACAACCTTTAAGCGATTTGGCATAAATAGAATTGTTATATTTTAGCAACTCGTGTGAGTCAGTAGTGATAATGCACTGAAATTTTTGTTGAAATTATTTTTCTAGCTAGTAATAATGATAGAATCTTTTCTTAATTATTTTTGGCCATTGGTATTTTCTCTTTTATGAAATATTTGTTCATGCCATTTTGTATATTTTTTATTGGGTATCTCCCCGACCCCCTGTTAACTTGTTTAAGTTTTAATATATTCAATATAAACTATTTTTCAGTTATACGTGCTACAAATAACTCCATTCATTCTGTGTTTTCTCATGTAATTAAAGAAGCTTTTAATTGTAATGTAGTTAATTTGTTTATCATTTCCTTGATGATTAGTTTTCCTTTTTGTGTCCTTTTTAAGGAATTTTTTTCTATCCTGAAGTTATGAATGTATATCCATATATGATCTTCCAAAAAGGATTATTTTATTGCTTTTTCAAATTTAAATCTATAATGTATCTGGGATTATTCTGTGTATGATGCAAGTGTTCAATTTCACTTTTATCCCAGATAGATACTCAACTGTCACACCATCATTTATGCAATAGATCTGTGTTGTGCTGAATCATTTCAGTAGTGTCCAACTCTTTGTAATCCCATAGACTGTAATCCACCAGGCTCCTGTGTCCATATGATTCTCCAGGCAAGAATACTGGAGTGGGTTGCCATGCCTTTCTCCAGAGGATCTTCCTGACCCAGGGGTCAATCCCTTGTCTCTTATGTCTCTTGAACTGGCAAGTGGGTTCTTTACCACTAGCACCACCTGGGAAGCCCATGTAATATATCATCCTTCCTTAATGCTTTATAGTATCAATTTTCCAATAAAAGCATATGTGTCTGCATATGTGTCTTTCTGAGATATTTCTACTTTTCTGGGGGTTCTATTTGACTATCCATATGCCAGTATAAGGCCTTCATAGATGACTCAATGATAAAGAATCCTCCTGCCATTTCAGGAGATGTGGGTTCATTCCCTGGATTGGGAGGAAATTCCCTCCTCCTGGAGGAGGAAATGATGACTCACTCCAGTATTCTTGCCTGGAGAATCCCAGGGACAGAAGAGCCTGGTAGGCTATAGTCCATGGGGTCACAAAGAGTCTGACATGACTGACCACACATGCTGGTATAATATTCTTTTTAGTATTTATCTTTAATATAAGTTTGTTATCTTAGAGGCAGTCCTTTAATTTTGTTCTTCAAGAATGTTTGGCTATTAGCTTTTGTACTTCCACATATATTTTACAGTCAGATTTTCAAGTTATATACACAATTCCTGTTGGAATTTAAAGTTAGTCTAAACTGTATCTATAGATTCACTTGGGGAAGAATGAGCATATATAAAATATTGAATTCCAAACTCAGTACATGAAATAAGTATCCATTTACTTAACATTCCTTACTTTTGCCAAATAATATTCAATGATTTTCACCATAGGATTTTTATATATAATATATATTAATTGGATTTATAAGAAACTGCCACACAATTGCACTCATCTCACATGCTAGTAAATAAATACTCAAAATTCTCCAAGCCAGGCTTCAGCAATACGTGAACCATGAACTTCCAGTTGTTCAAGCTAGATTTAGGAAAGGCAGAGGAACCAGATATCAAATTGCCAACATCTGTTGGTTCATCAAAAAAGCAAGAGAGTACCAGAAAAACATCTATTTCTGCTTTATTGACTATGCCAAAGCCGTTGACTGTGTGGATCACAATAAACTGTAGAAAATTCTAAAAGTATGGGAATACCAGACCACCTACCTGCCTCTTGAGAAACCTATATGCAGGTCAGGAAGCAACAGTTAGAACTGGACATGGAACAACAGACTGGTTCCAAATAGGAAAAGGAGTACGTCAAGGCTGTGTATTGTCACCTTGTTTATTTAACTTATATGCAGAGTACATCAGAGAAGGTGATGGCACCCTGCTCACCTGGAAAATCCCATGGATGGAGGAGCCTGGTAGGCTGCAGCCCATGGGGTCATGAAGAATCAGACACAACTGAGTGACTGAACTGAACTGAAGTGAGAACATAGAACTTCAACTAATTTTTGTATATTTGTTTTTATATGAAGCACCTCTGCTAACCTGTCAATAATTTTAGTAACTTATGAATTCTTTTATATTTTCTACATATTCAATCATACTGTTTGAGAAAAATGACAATTTTGCTACTTCCTCTATATAATAGTCACCATTTTAATTTCTTGTACTTATCTTCAACATTGTGCAATGTTGAACAGAAGTAGCAAGAGATAGCAAGCCTCTTTATTTCTTTCCCAATCTTAGGAAAGACTTTCACTATTTTGCCCTGTTATCTAAAGGTATTCTTTCATATTAGATCCTCTTCATCTGACTAAGAAAATTCACTTCTATGCCTGTTTTGCTAAGAATCGTATCAAGTACTTTTAATGTATTGGTTAAGATTTTTAAATCTTTACTTTGTTGGTATTGCAAAATAAGTTGATTGATACTTGAACATTTATCTAACTTTGCATTCCTTGCATAAACCCAACGTGGAAATATTTAATAGCTTTTATAGATACTGGAGCTGTGAAGAGACACCCCACATCCAAGGTGAGAGAAACCCAAGTAAGACCATAGGTGTTGCAAGAGAGTATTCGAAGACAGACACACTGAAACCATAGTCACAGAAAACTAGTCAATCTAATCACACAGACCACAGCCTTGTCTAACTCAGTGAAACTAAGCCATGCCATGTGGGGCCACCCAAGATGAGCAGGTCATGGTGGAGAGGTCTGACAGAATGTGGTCCACTGGAGAAGGGAATGGCAAACCACTTAGGTATTCTTGCCTTGAGAACCACATGAACAGTATGAAAAGGCAAAATGATAGGATACTGAAAGAGAACTCCCTAGGTCAATAGGTGCCCAATATGCTACTGGAGATCAGTGGAGAAATAACTCCAGAAAGAATGAAAGAATGGAGCAAAAACAAAAACAATACCCAGCTGTGGCTGTGACTGGTGATACAAGCAAGGTCCGAGACTGTAAAGAACAATATTGCATAGAAACCTGGAATGTCAGCTCCATGAATCAAGGCAAATTGGAAGTGGTCAAACAGGAGATGGCAAGAGTGAACATCGACATTCTAGGAATCAGCGAACTAGAATGGACTGGAATGGGTGAATTTAACGCAGATGATCATTATATCTACTACTGCGGGCAGGAATCCCTCAGAAGAAATGGAGTAGCCATCATGGTCAGCAAAAGAGTCTGAATGCAGTCTCAATAATGACAGAATGATATGTTCGTCTCCAAGGCAAACCATTCAATATCACAGTAATCCAAGTCTATGCCCAACCAGTAACTCTGAAGAACTGAAGCTGAGCAGTTCTATGAAGACCTACAAGACCTTTTAGATCTAACACCCCCCCAAAGATGTTTTTTTCATTATAAGGGACTGGAATGGAAAAGTAGGAAGTCAGGAAACACCTGGAGTAATGGGCAAATTTGACCTTGGAATATGGAATGAAGCAGGGCAAAGACTAATAGAGTTTTGCCAAGAAAATGCACTGGTCATAGTAAACACCCTCTTCCAACAACACAAGAGAAGGCTCTACACATGGACATCACCAGATGGTCAACACTGAAATCAGATTGATTATATTCTTTGCAGCCAAAGATGGAAAAGCTCTATACAGTCAGCAAAAACAAGACTGGGAGCTGACTGTGGTTCAGATCATGAACTCCCTATTGCCAAATTCAGACTTAAATTGAAGAAAGTAGGGAAAGCCACTAGACCATTCAGGTATGACCTAAATCAAATCCCTTATGATTCTACAGTGGAAGTAAGAAATAGATTTAAGGGATTATATCTGATAGATAGAATGCCTAATGAAATATGATTGTCACCTTGCTTATTTAACTTATATGCAGAGTACATCATGAGAAACGCTGGACTGAAAGAGGCACAAGCTAGAATCAAGATTTCCAGGAGAAATATCAATAACTTCAGATGTGCAGATGACACCACTCTTATGGCAGAAAGTGAAGAGGAACTAAAAAGCCTCTTGATGAAAGTGAAAGAGGAGAGTGAAAAAGTTGGCTTAAAGCTCAATGTTCAGAAAACAAAGATCATGGCATCAGGTCTAATCACTTCATGGGAAATAGATGGGAAAACAGTGAAAACAGTGTCAGACTTTATTTTGGGGGGCTCCAAAATCACTGCAGGAGGTCATTGCAACCATGAAATTAAAAGACTCTTACTCCTTGGAAGGAAAGTTATGACCAACCTAGAAAGCATATTCAAAAGCAGAGACATTACTTTGCCAACAAAGGTCCATCTAATCAAGCCTATGGTTTTTCCAGTAGTCATGTATGGATGTGAGAGCTGCACTATGAAGAAGGCTGAGGGCCAAAGAATTGATGCTTTTGAACAGTGGCGTTGTAGAAGACTCTTGATAGTCCCTTGGACTGCAAGGAGATCCAAGCAGTCCATTCTGAAGGAGATCAGCCCTGGGATTTCTTTGGAAGGAATGATGCTAAAGCTGAAACTCCAGTACTTTGGCCACCTCATGCTAAGTGTTGGCTCATTGCAAAAGACTCTGATGCTAGGAGGGATTGGGTGCAGGAAGAGAAGGGGATGACGGAGGATGAAATGGCTGGATGGCATCACCAACTCGATGGCCATGAGCCTGAGTGAACTCCGGGAGTTTGTGATGGACAGGGAGGTCTGGCATGCTACAATTCATGAGGTCGCAAAAAGTGGAACAGACTGAGCGACTCAACTGAACTAAACTGAATAGATACTGATGGGTGATGTCTGCTATTACTTTATGTTCATGGGTAATGTCTATAATTTTCTCACGTGTCTTGGTCAGTCTGAGTACAGGAGTATGTTAATCATGTTAAGTAAAGTGGAGTGTTCTCATTTATTTAAATTCCCTGGAAAAATTTGTGTAAGAATGGAAGACTCTCCTTAAACATCTATTTAAAACTTATCAGTAGGCAAGTGGGCCTAGAGTTCTGAGCAATATTTTAATTAAAGATCCAATGTCTTTAGTAGTTATAAGAATCTTCAGGTTTTTTATATCTTCTTACACAAGTTTTAGTATATTTTACTAGACATTTTCCTCATTTACTTGAATTTCAATGTTTTGGTTTAAAATTCCTCATAATAAGTCTATATGACCTTTCATAGAAACTCAGTTGTGAAACCAGTTGAGTTTCCTCCTCCGTTATGAGCACAAAACATGGTTTCAGACATTGCCCAATATCCTCCTAGGGAACAAAATCATTCTCAAAATCATTGAGAAGCACGGGCTAGGAGGAAAAGGATTATGCTTTAAGTAAGAAAAAGTTCTGGTATCACAGTTTACACTTCTTATTAGTAAGCAGATAGGAATGATTCATGACATTATTTTTCTCTAACACATTTTTCTTTGTTATATGTAAAGAACAGCTATTACTTATCTCACAGGGCAACTTTGAAGATTAAATAAGATATTCTGAAGAGATGATATGTGTTAGGGGACTCAAAGAGGGACTGGCCCATGACAGTGCCTTGTCCAATGTGAGATGGGCCAGCAGATTAAAGGGTGGACTCAACTGTGTCAATTGCTTTGCAGTGTACAGGTAATCAGATTAGTTTGAAACAGTTTTTGTTAGTTGAAAAATGTCCCAGAAAGATAGCTTTCAGCACTACCAGGATCATGTTTTGTTCACAACTTTGAGACAGGCTTTCAAATTTTTTTAAATCTTTTTTTTTTTTATCCTAACAAAATTTTAAAACTTTAATTATTCTTTATGGTTTGTTTTTCTTTTTCAAACTTTTTTTTTTTTGCTATTTCAATTTCTGCTTTATACCATTCCCTTTCCTTAAGTTTATTTCATCTTAAAATTCTTGAAAGAAATCTTGCCTCTTTAGTTTTTAGTTTGTAGCCCATATGGTAACTGATATTTTCATTATCATTTGACTCAAATTATTTTCAATTTTCCATGTCTTTTCTTCTTTGGCCCTTGAAATGTTTAGTTGTATATTTCTTAATGTATATACATAAACAGATTCTCTAGCTATTGTTAACATTATATGCAGCATAATTCTACAATTCAGTTCAGTTCAGTTCAGTTCAGTCGCTAAGTTGTGTCTGACTCTTTGCACATCCATGAATCGCAGCACGCCAGGCCTTCCTGTTCATTACCATCTCTCGGAGTTCACTCAGACTCACGTCCATCAAGTCCGTGATGCCATCCAGCCATCTCATCCTCGGTCGTTCCCTTCTCCTCCTGCCCCCAATCTCTCCCAGCATCAGAGTCTTTTCCAATGAGTCAACTCTTAGCATGAGGTGGCCAAAGTACTAGAGTTTCAGCTTTAGCATCATTCCTTCCAAAGAAATCCCAGGGCTGATCTCCTTCAGAATGGACTGGTTGGATCTCCTTGCAGGCCAAGGGACTCTCAAGAATCTTCACCAACACCACAGATCAAAAGCATCAATTCTTCGGCGCTCAGCCTTCTTCACAGTCCAACTCTCACATCCATATATGACCACTGCAAAAATCATAGCCTTGTCTAGACAGACCTTAGTCAGCAAAGTAATGTCTCTGCTTTTGAATATACCATCTAGGTTGGTCATAAGTTTTCTTCCAAAGAGTAAGCGTAATTCCGCAGAGATCAGAAAATCTACAGTGTTGAGAATGTTTTGAAATTTATTGACACTTTCTATGACTCAGCATATGCCCATATTGTAGGTGTACTGGGGCTTCCCTGGTGGTTCAGAGGTTAAAGTGTTTGCCTCCAATGCGGGAGACCCAGGTTGGATCCCTGGGTCAGGAAGATCCCCTGGAGAAGTAAATGGCAATCCACTCCAGTATTCTTGCCTGGAGAATCCCATGGACAGAGAAGCCTAGTAGGTTACAGTCCATGGGGTCGTAAAGAGTTGGACATGACTGAGTGACTTCACCTTCACCCTCACCTTCTGTCTGTGCACACACAAAAAAATATGTATTATGCAGTTATGTGCAGTATTTTCCATGTTTTTTAATCCATATTTGTTAGTTGTGTGTCATATATTAAACCTTAATGATATCTTGTTTGTTTGTTGTACCAATTACAGAGCCACAAGTGTTAAAATCCCCACTGTAATTGTGAACTTGGCTATCACTTCTGGTTCTATTCAGTTCAGTTTAATCCAGTCACTCAGTCGTGTCCGATTTTTGCGACCCCATGGACTGAAGTCTTCTCTGTTTATCACCAACTCCCAGAGCGTGCTCAAACTCATGTCCATCGAGTTGGTGATGCCATCCAACCATCTCACTCTCTGTCATCCCCTTCTCCTGCCTTCAATTTTTCCCAGCATCAGAATGTTTTCCAATGAGTCAGCTCCTGTCTCTTATACACATCTGAATCCCTCAGAAGAAATGGAGTAGCCATCATGGTCAGCAAAAGAGTCTGAATGCAGTCTCAATAATGACAGAATGATATGTTCGTCTCCAAGGCAAACCATTCAATATCACAGTAATCCAAGTCTATGCCCAACCAGTAACTCTGAAGAACTGAAGCTGAGCAGTTCTATGAAGACCTACAAGACCTTTTAGATCTAACACCCCCCCAAAGATGTTCTTTTCATTATAAGGGACTGGAATGGAAAAGTAGGAAGTCAGGAAACACCTGGAGTAATGGGCAAATTTGACCTTGGAATATGGAATGAAGCAGGGCAAAGACTAATAGAGTTTTGCCAAGAAAATGCACTGGTCATAGTAAACACCCTCTTCCAACAACACAAGAGAAGGCTCTACACATGGACATCACCAGATGGTCAACACTGAAATCAGATTGATTATATTCTTTGCAGCCAAAGATGGAAAAGCTCTATACAGTCAGCAAAAACAAGACTGGGAGCTGACTGTGGTTCAGATCATGAACTCCCTATTGCCAAATTCAGACTTAAATTGAAGAAAGTAGGGAAAACCACTAGACCATTCAGGTATGACCTAAATCAAATCCCTTATGATTATACAGTGGAAGTGAGAAATAGATTTAAGGGAGTATGTCTCTGCTTTTTAGTATGCTGTCTAGGTTTGTCATAGCTTTTCTTCCAAAGAGAAAGCATCTTTTAATTTCATGACTGTAGTCACCATCTGCAGTGATTTTGCAGCCCAAGAAAATTCTGGGTCTATTAATGCCTATATATTTTGAGACTTTGATATCTGCTACAAAAAGACTTAGAATTGTATGTCTTCCCAGTGAATTATCACTCTTGTCATTATGAAAAGCTTATGTATATCTCTAGTTTTCTTGCCTTTTAAAGTCTACAGACCATGAAGAAAAATATAGCTGTACCATATTTATTTTGGTCTATATTGTTTTGGTGTAACTTTTTTCTTACTTTTGTTTTCATCCTTTCTGAAACCTCATGTTTTACATCTGCCTCTAATTTTAAAAATACAAATATATTTAAAATTTTTAGATTGATAATAATTTTTCTAAAATCTGGTCCATTAAATTAAATGTAATTACTGATGTACTTGGGTGTATTCTTCCTATATGGTCTCTTCCTTTTTCTCTTCTTTCTTATCTTATGGGCATCATAAGGATTTTAATCACTCCAGCTTTCTTTTTATTAATTTGGAGATTATGCATTTATTTTGTATTCTTTTCGTGGCCATCATAAACATTTCCAGTTTATTTTTTTAATATAGACTTTATTTTTTAGAGCTGCTTTTAACTCCACAGGAAAACTGAGTAGAAAGTACAAAGGTTTCCCATGTATTCTGCCCCAAACGTGCAGTCACCCCCACCACTAACATCCCCCACCAGAGTGCAGTGTTTGTTACAGCTAATAAACCTACATGGAGGCATGATTATCACCCGAAGTCTACAGTTTACTTTAAGGTTCAGTCTTGGTTTAGTTACTCTTCATTCTTTTGTGCATTTCTGGGCTTTACCCAGAATCATTTTCCTTTCTGTCTTTCTGGGTTCCTGCTCTCTCACTCCAGAGTAATTTCCCCCTATTTTTTTTTTTTAGCACTTCTGTGTTTTTAGGAAGCTTTTTTTTTTTTTTTGTTCAATTTACTGTTTTTAGTATTTTTGCTGGTTTAAATTTCCTAGACCTACCATTCCAGAAATAAAAAAAGGCTGTTTTCTGTTCAGACACTGCCATCTTCAACTATAAAGCTGCTTCCTGTTATAATATTCTCCATCTGTCATGCCCCAGCTTTATCCCTAGACCATGACCTTTCAAATTATGGGTGTCTCTGAAGTACTGCTGAGTTCATTCTTTATTTCCTCTGGACCATGTCACTCTTTTGAAATTCGCTACAGTGTTGTTAGTGTAAGTACACTAAAAAAGTTCTGAACATATCTATATATTTCTAATACAAATACCCTATAATTGTATTTCCTTTGGTTTTTTAGATAGAAATTTTTATGGAGGGTAGAGTATTCAGTATTTGAACAATTATTATCTTACCTAGAATTCTACTCCTGAGGTCTCTACCTTTCTGCATGCATGTGTGTTCACATTTGTGAGCTTTTCTTGCATTTATGCCAAAAAAGTATGCTTATTATTGATTTAGTGATCTCTGTAATAAGAGAGCAGTTAGTAGCCGTTGGCATTGCTCTTCAAACTTGTACCCCTGGTCTTTGTGGCTTCAGAATATTATGAGAAATTAATATAACAAAAGATTAAAGTTGCAGTCATTAACTAGACTATAGATAAAATAGAAAACATCTTCAGTTCAGTTCAGTCACTCAGTCGTGTCCAACTCTTTGCGACCCCATGAATCACAGCACGCCAGGCCTCCCTTTCCATCACCAACTCCCGGAGTTCACCCAAACCCACGCCCATCGAGTCAGTGATGCCATCCAGCCATCTCATCCTCTGTCCTCCCCTTCTCCTCCTGCCCCAATCCCTCCCAGCATCAGAGTCTTTCCCAATGAGTCAACTGTTTGCATGAGGTGGCCAAAGTACTGGAGTTTCAGCTTTAGCATCATTCCTTCCAAAGACCACTCGGGACTAATCTCCTTCAGAATGGACTGGTTGGATCTCCTTGCAGTGCAAGGGACTCTCAAGAGTCTTCTCCAACACCACAGTTCAAAAGCATCAATTCTTCGGTGCTCAACTTTCTTCACAGTCCAACTCTCACATTCATACATGACCACTGGAAAAACCATAGTCTTGACTAGACAGACCTTTGTTGGCAAAGTATAATGTCTCTGCTTTTGAATATGCTCTCTAGATTGGTCATAACTTTCCTTCCAAGGAGTAAGGGTCTTTTAATTTCATGGTTGCAGTCACCAACTGCAGTGATTTTGGAGCCCCCCAAAATAAAATCTGACACTGTTTCCACTGTTTCCCCATCTATTTCCCATGAAGTGATCTTATAACCCTCCAAATATAATTCTAATATAGAGCAAACGTCAATAGAACACTCACTCATGTCCCATCTATCTATCAGTTATCAACTATCCATCTGTTCTCTTTTCTATGTCTCAGCTTCTTATTTGCTCCTGAGAACAAATAAGTAGGATTTCAAGACTTCAGGTTATTTTTACGTGCTTTATTCCAAGGTTGAATTTTTAAAAATGTTTCTTTCCTCTTCTGCCATCCCCCTTACTTCATACGCTTTCTGATCTTCCAGCCTTTTGTTTTCAATTTATTCCTTCTAAGAATTCTCAGTTATTTTGATGCTTTACCAATCTCATGTAAAATGTTCTGCATAGATCCTCTTTAGTCCCTTTATGTAAATAACATTATGATAATCATTATCAAGATACATTTTCATTTTGCTGGCTATGAGAGATTTTCCAGGGAACGCATGTTCTTTGGGAAAAGGATTGATGACGTTTGTGATACAGAAATCAGGACCATTGTGATGTGTATTTGTGAACTGATCATATTTTCATGAGGCCCGTGTTCTCTTTGTTGCAGACTTCTCTATTGTGGTTGGGGTGCTGTTCCCTGTGGCTGTCATATTTGTGGTGGTTGCTATAGTAATCCGATGCCGAAGCTCCAGAGAAAAGCAGAAGTTAGTCCAGAGGTAGGCCCTGCTTTGGGGACAGCTAAGTCACTATAAATGTAAGGACCCAAATTATCAAATTTCATTTCATTTTAGTTTGTTTTAAGTACTCAAAAATAACTAAGGATACATTTTTCTCAGACCAGATGCTTGGTATCCTGTTTATTGGGGGCATTTTTCACAGAAAGACCTGTTTTTTTTCTTCTGTTTGTCACTGCTTATAATTCATAATAAGAATAACTCTCATTATTAAATATTTTAATACTCATTATACAAATATAGTCTTTAAAATGTATTGATGACAGCTTTATAGCGAGCACCTTGCTAGCCCTTTTGCATATATTATGTCATTTAATCTTCATAAGAACATTTAATCTTCACAAGGAAATAAGATTTACTTATTAGTATTTCCAGTTTATAGATGAAAAGGTATATATTTATCCTCACAGCAATCCTGCAAGGTTAGGGACTTCACATTTTTATTGATGTGGAAACCAAAGCTCAGGGAGGTAAGCAAGCATGTTTAAAGTCTTACAACCTAAGTAATGAAATCTAGATTTGCACCTATATCAGTCTTTCAAACATAATCTTGACACTACAGTATCTTTCCAGCATTTTCAAAAGACTGACTTATTCACTCAGAATGGGCTTCTGATAAATATTTAATGAATAAAATAAATTTTTTATTTATTTAAAGACATAATTTAGATAAAAATTGGACTCAAGACCATCATGATTAGATATCATGGCTCGGTAGAGAATCAGAAAGAAAATCAGTGGTGATCATTATGAATTACAGAAAAAGGAAACCCGGAGGATGTCCTAGGGAGCAGATAAAAAGCCCATCAGTTACCAAGAAGGACACAAAAGGGCAAAGGAAACGAGCAGACTTCTCTCAAATCTCCCTCTTGTGGTAAAGACATTGCTAAGTCACTGTAAATGCTGTGCTTTTACATGCAGGCCACTGTCTACCACTGATACCAGCCTACATAATCAGAAGAAACCACAGATGGTGAAGACTGTTCAACCCCAAGAGGTGAACCAGAGTCTGTAGTGTGTTTTCTGTGGACCCCAGCTTATGATCCTCTCTCTCTCTTTAGTTGTCATTTCTACTCAGCAATATTTTACAAATCTATCTCACTAGTATATAAGTACTAGTATGTAGCAAGGACTGCAAGCTTTGTAACTACACATTCAGAAAGTTCGCCTTTGCCTTTTATTAAATGCAAAAGACTCTCTCTAAAATGTAGAGGTCACTTTTCTCTCTAAAATGTAGAAGCTGATTTGCTGTGGTTTACAAAAGGCAAAGAGAATAAAGAAAAAAAAGAAAGGTAGATGCCAGCTTCCCTCCCTCTGTCTCTGTGTGTGCTTCTAGTTCGATTCCTTATTCCTTTTGCAATATCCTGATAATGACGATCATATGTATACTTGTGGGCTTCCCAGGTGGTATTAGTGGGAAAGAATCTGCCTGCCAATGCAGGAGACAGCAGATGAGGTTTTGATCCCCGGGTCAGGAAGATCCCCTGCAAGAGGACATGGCAACCCACTCCAGTATTCTTGGCTGGAGAATCCCACGGACAGAAGACCCTGGAAGGCAATAGTTCTAAGAGTCGGACATGATTTAGCGACTATAATAGCAACAACATGTACACTTGTATGACAATACATGTAATATGTATAACCTTTAATGCCCTAGTTGTACCCTGAAAGTTTAGAAATTTAGATAGCAATTGGTTAATGATAATGACATTGTTAATAATGTTTTTGATGGAAACATAACCATCTCTGATAGCTTTGTAGCCAGCAGAGTGCAGACTGGGTCACTATGATTGTCCCTCCAGTTTCTTGGTGCCATCTTAGTTCTGAGCTCACATTATCAGAAAAGGTGCTTATTTGAAAGCTGAAATTAGGAAACTTATTATTTCATTTTTTTAAATTTATATATTTTTATCAAATGAGAGATTCTTTAAATTCTTAGTGCTTTACAATTTTTAAAGTTTAATATAACTATTATGGACATATGATGAACATAGCTTTCTATGTCTGTTGGCACTGGGTTTATTTCTGAACTGTATGTACACACCTAAATGAAAGCAGTAAACATATGTGCATGCATGCTAAGTCATTTTTGTCATGTCTGACTCTTTGTGACGTCATGGACCATAGCCTGTTGGGCTCCTCTGTCTATGGGATTCTCCAGGCAAGAATACTGGAAGGGGTTTGCATACCCTCTTCTAGGGGATCTTCCCAACTGAGAGGCTGAACCTGCATCTCTTGCATCTCCTGCATTGGCAGGCAGGTTCTTTACCCTTAGCACCACCTGAGAAGACTCGGGAGGAAGCCCATATGTAAATATACAAATTTAGATTTTCCTACTTTTCTATATCTGAAAATGATTTAGTGAAAGTCACTCAGTTGTGTCTGATTCTTTGCGACTCCATGGACTATACCAGGCCAGAACACTGGAGTGGGTACCCTTTCCCTTCCCCAGGGGATCTTTCCAACCCAGGGATTGAACCAAGGTCTCCCACATTGCAGGTGGATTCTTTACCAGCTGAGCCACATAAGCCTTTCTTTTAAGCACACCTATTTTCAAGGCCCCATTTTTAAATTAATTTTTTTTGTTACCTTTGTTCTACTACCTACAAATCCAAGTTTTCCTCCACCACAGATTTCTACATCTGTATCATCCTCTTTTCTTTTAAGTATCAAATGGTCACTGGCAATGTCTGAAAGAACCCTTGTGCCCAATGTGAATGATATCTTTCAAACTATGGGTTCCATTTTAGGATGCTCTATGCTAACGTGAGAGATTGTAGCCCAAAGGAATATTGGAGAAAGCAAGACCTTCTCGCTATCTATAAATTAGTATGGCTATTATTTTTGACTGTTAAAAATAGTTCTGTTATATAATTGTTACAAAGGGATATATGGTTCTGCTGTAGAAGATGAATTGTCTCCTTCAAAGAATAGTCTCTAGATGCATAGTTTAGACAACATAAAACTGTGTTACAAATTAGATTTTACTTCCTTATTCTAGATAGAATAAGGCCTCTACTAGTCACAGTTTTCTAGAGGAGGAAGTGTGTGAAAAAGAGTCCATAAAGGGAAATCCAGAATAAAAGCCAAAACCCATGAACAGGTAGAGTCATTCACTCAGCTGGATCCTGAGAATCTTGCCTCCTACTTGGTACTCTATTGTGAGTAAATGAGAAAGAACTAAAATTTAAGGTCATTTGTTCAATGATTTTTGCATTTTTCCTGGGAAAGCAAGCGATATATGTATGGAGCACCTGTGCTGTGAGTGCTTAGTTGCTCAGTCATGTCTGACTCTTTGTGACCCTCTGTCCATGGGAATTCTCCAGGCAAGAATACTGAGCTGGGTTACCATGCCCTCCCCCAGGGGATCTTCCTGACTCAGAGACTGAACCCAGGTCTCCCACATTGCAGGCAGATTCTTTATTATCTGAGCCACTAGGGAAGCCCATGGAACACCTCTTATGTGATGGGTGCCAAAGTAGATGCTACTGCAGAGAAAAGTATGGTGAAGGGATAAGGAATTGGGTACAAATGGTACAGTAAGAGGGAAATCCACTGACTAAGTGGTTGGAATCTGTACTGGACCCTGAGAGTCAGGAGAAATTAAAATAAGTGGCCGAGACTTCCCTAGTGGTCCACTGTTTGGGACTTTACCTTCCTATCTACATTTTTAGTAAAAAATCATTATTTAAGAGTTTTGTCTTTCTTTAGGACTCCAATCTAAAAATCTGAAGTAACTCGTAAACAAGTGTTGCCGGGTAAATGATCAACTTGGAAGACTGGACAATCTGGATGGAAGAGAAATGTACTTACTTCCTCACTATTATTTGCCATCAATACCCAGCAAGGCTACTATTTCTTGATTACACTTTAATGACACAAAATTTCAAGAGAGACATACTCTTGATAATCTTTGTATGAATTAAAATTTTCTGTTCTCCATACTTATGGGAAAGAGGATGCTTCTGAAGAATGAGCTATGAAGCTGATATTTCTAATTAGGTGAATTTCCTAATCTTTCCCACACCCCATTTTTGACCATGATGCTGGCTAATATTTGTTAAAGGACTTGTGCACCTTTACTTTCTCACTTGCTAGGAATTAATTCACCCTCTAATGAAGATAAAAAAATAAGAAATCACAGGAAACTGGGAGAAAATTGCACACTCATTATTAAATGACTAGCAACATCTTAACTGTTTGAACCATGAAACTGTCAAACTAGAACCCTTAGTTACAAAAAAATAATTATATAAACCTTCTCTGGTTTATATAATATCTTTTTCCTACATTATCTTCTGCAGTCCTTATTAGCTGTGTAACTGGAAGTTCACTACAAATGACTAAGCTTTATTAACTAAATTTTTATAGAAATTTGTATAATTCAGTTATTGGCAAGCATAAAGTGAACATTACTAAGTAAAAAGGTTTTAGTTAAATAAATTAACAACATAAACCAGAAATAAATTACTAACATAAGCCAGAGGTTGTAAATTGGTGACTTATAGGATGTTTTTGGACTACAGATTTATTTTATTTGGCCTGAATGATTTTGGCCAAAAAAGTATTTTCAAATGTTTTGAACATATTGCCAATATTTAAAAATTGAGAAATCTTGCATAAACATACAGATACCAGCATTTTAAAAGTAATCAAATTATTTGTCAACACTGCAATCACATTGCCAACAGTAACCACTGGTTTAGTTGACGAGTGATGGAACAGAGTTGGTAGACTGCCTACTAAAACTTTCTTCCCTTTCAGAACTCATTTTTTTTTTCATTTTTTTCATGTTAAAAAAATCTCTGTAATAACCTCTATGGGAAAAGTATCTGAAAAGGAATAGATACATGTTGTTCTTCAGTCACTCAGTCATGTTCAACTCTTTGTAACTTAATGGACTGTAGCGCGCCAGGCTTCCCTGTCTTTTTTTTTTTCCCCTGTCTTTTACCATCTTCCAGAGCTTGCTCAAACTCATGTCAGTTGAGTCAGTGATGCTATCCAACCATCTCATCCTCTGTAGATACATGAGTGTGTGTAATTAAATCACTTATACTGTATACCTAACATTAACACAACATTGTAAATCAACTATATTCCAATTTAAAATTTTTAAAAAATTAATGGCAATCCTAACTCCATCTTCTGAATAAATTTCTGTCACACTAAATCAGTCACAATAATCTCATTTCCTTACCAGTGGTTGATTGATTTGGAGGGGTGGGTACCATTACTGCAGATGGAGGAGGTAGAGTTGCAGGTGCATCCACAGTTGGAGGGCTGAGATTGCATGTCCCACTGCTCTCTGGTTCCCACAAACACTTGCTGCAGCCAGGAGGCCAGCATTGTATAGACTGCCTCCCCTGAAGCTACCTGGCCCTCTGGAGCTGTGGGCTCAGCTGGAGGGATCCAGGGTGGTAGGCACTGCATCTACTCTTTCCCTTGTCTCGCCTCTGTCTTCTAGTCCACCCACCTTTTAGAAGGACAGCTATGTGGAATGCTCTGCTGCCCATCTGTGTTGGACAAAGACACCTTTGACTTATGGATGTTTTACTGTTTGTAGATTGAAGGAAAGAGACAAAGGGAACATCTCACACTGTCATGATGCTGACATCACTCTTGCAAAGCATTTATTAAGGAGTTTTATATGCAGAGTTTCCTAAATCAAAAACTGTGTTTTTCTTAGTGGTCTAATTCCATTTAGTCATTTACTCTTTTTTTATTATTGTCTTCTTATCCTTCTTTTTGAGGTAACTGCATTGAAGTAGGCTTTGGACCAAGGAATATTAAAAACAAAACAAACACAGCACCATTTTTGCTGATGGGACAAGTCTAGAGATATGTTAGGAAATTTCTAAGAAAGACATCCTAGTTCTTCTGGATATGATAGACTGAATAAGATAGAGCAAAAGATGAAAAGAATACAGCCTGGTCTTTTAATGCTGTCATAAATTGGTAGATTAATAACTGCCTGAGTCATTGTGTACTTTCTTGGGACTTCGGTTTATGATCAATAAAATTTGTCAAATTAGATTTGCTCTTACTTTCCATGGAAGCCATCCTGATTAATAAAGTAACTGCTTCTATTATTGGGATATATACTTTCCTCTCCATCATCACTGCCACATATTGCTTTCAGAAAAAGACCTTGCTTTGCTACTGACAACTTTAGACATTGCTTAGCAATTAGCCCTGGATTTAATTTCCACTAAATTCCTAAGCAGGAGAAAATTATATTATGTAATTTATTATGAAAGTATCTCCTTGTTAAAATTCAACTCCTGGGACTTCCCTGGCTGTCCAGTGGTTGCAGTGCAGGAGGTGCAGGTTCAATCCCTGGTCTGGGAGCTAAAATTCCACATTCCCCAGGGCTAAAAAGTTAAAACATAAAACAGAAGTAATATTGCAAAAAATTCAATAAAGACTTTAAAAAATAGTTCATATGAAAAAAAATCTGAAAAAACAATTTAACTCTTTTCTCTATCACACCTAGTGTTGAATTCCATACTCATTTTTAAAAATAAATTTTAAAAAATGTATTGTGATGAGAACATTTGATGTAACATATGTCCTCTTCAAACATATTTAAATGTACCATAAAATAGTTATCTATTAATATAAGGACAATATTATATAGCAGCTCTCTATTCTTATTCATCTTTCAAAATGAAAATTTTATACCTATCGATTAGCAATTTCCCATTCCCCATCCACCCCTAGTCTCGCAACCACAATTTTATGCTTTGCTTCCATGAGTTTGCCTATTTTATATACCCCATATAAATGGAATCATGCAATATTTGTCCTTCTGTGATTCATTTATTTTATTTAGCATAATGTCCTCTGGGTTCACCCATGCTGTTACCTATGACAGGATTTCCTTAATTTTTAAAGATTAAGTAATATTCCATTGTATGTACATCAGTTCAGTTCAGTTCAGTCACTCAGTCATGTCCAACTCTTTGAGACCCCATGAATCACAGCACATCAGGCCTCCCTGTCCATCACCAACTCCAGGAATTCACTCAGACTCACGGTCATCAAGTCAGTGATGCCATCCAGCCATCTCATCCTCTGTCCTCCCCTTCTCCCCCTGCCCTCAATCCCTTCCAGCATCAGAGTCTTTTCCAACGAGTCAACTCTTCACATGAGGTGGCCAAAGTACTGGAGTTTCAGCTTTAGCATTATTCCTTCCAAAAAAATCCCAGGGCTGATGTCCTTCAGAATGGACTAGTTGGATCTCCTTGCAGTCCAAGGGACTCTCAAGAGTCTTCTCCAAAACCACAGTTCAAAAGCGTCAATTCTTTGGCGCTCAGCCTTCTTCACAGTCCAACTCTCACATCCATACATGACCACAGGAAAAGCTATATTTTAAAAAATTCATTCATTTATTGATGGGCATTTACATTGTTTCATATTTTGGGTATTATGAAACACTGCAATGAAAAAGGGATTGCAGATTACTCTTTGAGATTCTGATTTCACTTCTTTTATATAAATATCCAGAGATGGAAGTGCTGAAACATATGGTAGTTCCATTTTTAATTTTTCTGAGAAATCTTTGTACTGTTTTCTATAGCGGTGCCCCCAATTCACACTCCCACTAACAGTGCACAAAGTTTCCCTTTTCTCCACACCCTCGCCAACTCATGTTGTCTCTGGCCTTATCAATACTAGCCATCCTAACAGGTATGAGGTGATATTTTATTATGATTTTGATTTGCATTTCCCTGATGGTCAGTGAAGTTGAGCACCTTTTTATATACCTGTTAGTCATTTGTCTGTCTTATTTGGATAAATGTTTATTTGGTTCCTTTGCCTGTTTTTTAAAACCAAGTGTTCTCTTGAAAAAATATATTAAATTTTACCATTTTAACCAGTTCCAACTTCACAATTCAGTGGCATTAATTACATTCACAATGCTGTGTACCCATCACCACTATCTATTTTCAGAACTCATTCATTACCTCAAACAGAAGTCTGTATCCATTAAATAACCTCCCATTATTACATCCCTCAGGCCCTGGTAACATTTCTTCTACCTTATGTCCATATAAATGTGCTGATTCTAGGTACTGTAATAGGTGGGATTATACAATATTTTTTTTTCTTTCATGTAACTTATTTATTTCACTTAGCACAATGTTTTCAAAGTTCATCCATGCTGTAGAATATTTCAGAATATCACTCCTTTTAAAGTCTGAAGTGAAGTGAAAGTCACTCAGTCATGTCCGATTCTTTAAGACCCAATAGACTATACAGTTCATGGAATTCTCCAGGCCAGATTACTGGAGTGGGTAGACTTTCCCTTCTCCAGGGGATCTTCTCAACCCAAGGATCGAACCCAGTCTCCAGCACTGCAGGCATATTCTTTACCAATTGAGCTACAAGGGAAGCCCTTTAAAGTCAGAGTAGCCTAATATCATTTTTTATAAAGTATTTTTTAATTCTTCATTGAGTTTGTTACAACATTGCTTCTGTTTTATGTTTTGGTTTTTTGGCCATAAACATGTCAGATCTTAGCTGCCTGACTGGAAAAGTGAAGTCTTAACCACTGGACTGCCAGGGAAGTCCCCTAATATCATTTTAATATATTTTCTGTTTAAACCTGCCAGAGACAATCTCTGGGTGTCCACATCCTCATGCACGGCATCATTGTGTTCAGACTTTCTCATTTCCTAACCCAGACATGCTTTTCACACTTTGCTTCTTGGTGAGTGTCCTTCTAAGTGATCATTTTACTCACTTTAGTCTAATATTTTAGAACCTTGTTTTAAAGCAAAGTTCTTGCTATTCTTTTCTTAGTAAGAACCACAACTCAGGTTGTTTTCTCAGCCTTACCAAGCATCCATGTAAACTTACTGTTGAAATCCTTATTGTATAACCTTAATGGGGAACTAAAGAAAGCCCATAATTTTGTCTAAATGAAAAAGAGTGATGATAATCTGACTATAGGTAACGGTCTACATCTGGTCATCCTAGTAACTTCTGAGGAATGGGATCTCAGCCCCTCAACTGCAAAAAAATTGCTGCATTTCTCATAGAGAAGGGGCTTCCCTGGTGGCTCAGATGTTAAAGAATTTGCCTGCAATATGGGAAACCTGGGTTTGATCTCTGGGTTGAGAAGATCCCCGGAGAAGGGAATGGCCACTCACTCCAGTATTCTTGCCTGGAGAATTCTATGAACAGAGGAGCCTGGTAGGAGGGCTATGGGGTTGCAGCAAAAGTCAGACATAATTGAGTAACTAACACTTTCATAGACAAGGACCCTGAGTCACAGGCCAAGCGTTAGGACTCAGCTCATAACATTTTCCCTTCTAAGTCAAAGCACCATCACCAGTCGGGCTTTGTAAACTCTTCAACTTCTGTGAAGTAGCTCACTGTGATTCGTGTGTCTCTGGGGGCTTGTTGTAACTGTAACAGGAATGGAGTCCATAGGAGTCAGTTCTAGGCAGACATTCCTTTGGTCCTATTTTCCAATAGCAGGCTGAGCAGATCTAGTGGAAAGCTGAAATGCCAGATAGGGAACTGGAGAAAGTCAAGAGAAAATTGAATGAAAAATGTACAGAAAAGAATAAGGAAAAGTAAAAAAATGAATTTATGCTTTTGAATTGTGGTGTTGGCATAGACTCTTGAGAGTCCCTTGGAGAGCAAGGAGATCAAACTTGGTTAATCCTAAAGAAAATCAACCCTGAATATTCACTGGAAAGACTGATGCTGAAACTCCAATACTTTGGCCACCTGATGCAAAGATCTGACTCATTGGAAAAGACCCTGATGCTGGGAAAGATTGAAGGCAGGAGGAGAAGGGGATGATAGAGGATGAGATGGCTGGATGGCATCACCAGCTCAATGAACATGAGTTTGAGCAAACTCCAGGAGATGATGAAGGACAGGGAAGCCTGGCATGCTGCAGTTCATGGGGTCACAAAAAGTCAGATGCAACTTATTGACTGAACAACAACAACAAAAAATTGCTATGTGGGGGAAATATTCAACATATAGGGATAAAAGCAGAGACAGTTCCCCTGGTTTTACAATTAACTAGAGTCCCTTGGGCTGCAAGAAGATCCAACCAGTCCATTCTGAAGGAGATCAACCCTGGGATTTCTTTGGAAGGAATAATGCTAAAGCTGAAACTCCAGTACTTTGACCACCTCATGCGAAGAGTTGACTCACTGGAAAAGACTCTGATGCTGGGAGGGATTGGGGGCAGGAGGAGAAGGGGATGACAGAGGATAAGATTGCTAGAATACCACTGACTCAATGGACGTGAGTCTGAGTGAACTCTGGGAGTTGGTGATGGACAGGGAGGCATGGCATGCTGCGATTCATGGAGTCGCAGAGCTGGACACTACTGAGCAACTGAACTCAACTGAAACTTTTAGACTTAGTAAATCACTTGAACTCTGTGGGCATCTTTAAATTTCCACACCTATGAAATGCAATGAACCATTCATAAATTGCCAATATCTAAATTGGATTTTCTAAGACAAATGTTTTTCTTTGAAAACATAAAACGAAAAAGAGAAAAGAAGAGAAATGTCCATTGTGTAGAACGGCAGATAATGTCCATGTGTCTAGGATCTACCCATAACATAATTACATTCTTGGCTTTGTCAAAGGTGTGGCCCTCTCTGTACAGCCTACTGTTTCACATGTCTTTGAGCAGTAAATATGGCCAAGTTACTTATTATTTGTAGAAATTTTATCAATGAGACCCTATTTTTCTTTGTGCTTATTCTGCCTATGAGGTGGTTTCAGAATTTGCTTCATATCCTCATTCATATTCCTTTTCTTCCATTACATCTAAATCTCAGTCAAAACTTCTGGGTTAAACTCAACACTGTCAAAGATTTGGAGGTGCCATGTGAAATGACCCTGAAATGATAGTTGGAGGAAATCAACAAGCACTGAATGTATAAAACTTTTACAAAAAAGAAAAATTAAAACTGATTGTAAATTTGGTGATTTTTAAAAAAGGTTAGAATACCATAGGGTAGTGTAAAAATTTATAATTATAGAATGCAATATGATTTATATAAGTCTGTGTACATATGTGTGCATAGATGTCTTCATTTAATTTTTCTAAGATTGTCTTCACTGGGGCTTCCCTGGTAGCTCAGTTGGTAAAGAATCTGTCTATAATGCAGGAGACCTGGGTTCAATCCCTGGGTCAGGAATAATCCCTGGAGAAGGAAATGGCAAACCATTTCAGAATTTTTGCCTGGAGAATGCCATGGTTGGAAGAAAGTGGTGGACTATAGTCCATGGGGATCACAAAGAATCAGACATGACTAGCAACTAAGCAAGCATGCATTTTACAGATGAGAAAACAAAGATAAAATGAGAATATTTTTCTCTAGATTACTCAACTGGGAAGTGTTGAAACAGGGACTCAAACCCAACTCTTGTGAATCTAAGAGTTTAGTTCCTTCTACACAAACTGTCTACAGCAAAACTATCTTGCACAGGAAAGTACATTTAATGTTATAGTACTAAGTATGGAAATTCCAGTTTATCTCCAGCTATCCTTTCTTTTCTACAATATTACTAGTGACAATCTGTCTGATGTTGAAGTCAAATCTTATGTCTCTTGGCTCTCCACTACTATTTTTTCTCTCCATTCTGGCCACTAATGATTAGCAAAGAGTCTTGAAATGTTATATAGTCAACAAGTCCCTAACAGAAATCTTCTGTCCAGAGTCTAGATTTATGCGTTATGCAACTTACACTTACCTGTGTTTCTTGTACTTTAAATAAAACATCTATTAAAATGCCAGTTTATTTATATTATGGTGACCTTGAGGACAGAATTATTAACCTCTTTCCATGCTGTCCCAGGGCTCACAGCCTTATTCTAAAAAATGACATAAATAAATATGGAAATATAATCATTGCTAAAATAACAGCATAAGGGAGCTCATGGGAAATATTTGTCAAAGAAGGGAATGATAAGTTTCTCAGGAAGGTACCATTTAAACCTTAAAATAGTAGGTTTGTCAGGCCTATAAAGGGAATAAAAAGAAAGGGACATCCTAGGAAGATAATGAGATTCAATGATAGCATGCATAAAGTAATGGTTCAGCAGGTTTATCAAGGTTAGACTGAAATAAAGCATTTCATTTACTAATCTTTGAGTCTTTTTATATATTTATATACATTACACACACAAATTGAGCAGGTTTCAAAAAGCATAAAAGAAACAGGAAAATTAGAAAGCAAAACAAGATATTTCAATGGTTGCCTGGGAAAAGAATGGAGGGAAGGGATAGTTAGGGATCTGGGGATGGACATATACACACTGCTATATTTAGAATGGGTAACCAAAAAGGACCTACTTTATAGCACAGGGAACTCTGTTCAATGTTAAGTGGTAGGCTGGGTGGGAGAGGATTTTGGGGTAGACTGTATACATGAGTATATATGGCTGAGTACTTTCGCTGTTTATCTGAATCTATCACAACATTGTCTGTTACTTGGCTATCTCTCAATACAAAATAAAAAGTTAAAAAAATAAAAACCTCACCTAGGGAAAACAAGCAAGAACGTTCCAGAAAGCATAAAGCCATGGGTAAGATGAGACCAGTGAAATATAAAACGTACAGCCCTACATGGTTGATAAGTATGTGCTCCAAGTTCTCTTCTAAACTATTGGGGGGAAAAAAGCAAACAAACAAGAGAAGTAAACAAGATTGATAGGAGATTTATAATGTCCATAAAGTAAAATGAATGTACTATCAACAAGGATAATAAAATTACATAAACAGGACAAAGCCAGCCAGCTAAGTTCAGTTCAGTTGCTCAGTCCTTTGTGACTGCATAGACTGCAGCATGCCAGGCTTTCCTGTCCATCACCAACTTCCAGAGCTAGCTCAAACTCATGTCCATCAGGTCAGTGATGCCACAGCCATCTTGTCCTCTGTTGTCTCCTTCTCTTCCTGCCTTTAATTTTTCCCAGTATCCGGGTCTTTTCTAATGAATCAGCCCTTCTCATCAGGTGGTGAAAGTATTGGCACTTCAGCTTTAGTATCAGTCCTTCCAATGAATATTTTGGATTGATTTCCTTCAGGATGAACTGGTTGGATCTTTTTGCAGTCCAAGGGACTCTCAAGAGTCTTCTCCAACATCACAGTTCAAAAGCATCAATTCTTCAGCACTTGGCCTTTCTTATGGTCCAACTCTCATATCCATACATGACTACTGGGAAAACAAATCAGCCAACCAAATAATAAAAATCAATGATTCAGAAGGAACGCAGTTCTTCCTGCTTGGCTAGGGATGTCGGAGGAATGAATCTGCAGAATAAATAGGCTAGTGCCATACAAATGCTTCCCTGGCAGCTCAGTGGTCAAGAATCCACCTGCAATTCAGGAGATGCAGTTTGGATCCCTATGTAGGGAAGATCCCCTGGAGAGGGGCATGACAACCTACTTCAGTATTCTTGCCTGGAGAAGTACATGGCCAGAGGAACCTGGGGGGCTGCAGTCCACAGGGCCACAAAGAGTCGGACATGACTGATGCAACTGAAAATACACAAATGCGCATGGACTATAAAAATTAACAAAAAATAACTTGTAAAGAATCAAGAACGAACAATATTTGTATTTGAGATGCTTATATTTATCTTGGTGGTTGCTGAACAAGAAATTTGTATAAGGATATCAAGAATAAGCAACAAAATATGTGCAGCTATGCATGTGTGTCAGTTGCTTCTGTCTTTATGAACCTATGAACTGCAGCCCATCAGACTTCTCTGTTCATGGGATTCTCCAGACAAGAATATTGCAGTGGGCTGCCATGCCCTCCTCCAGGGAATCTTCTTGACCAGGAATCTAACTCCTGCATTGCAGGTGGATTCTTTACCACTGAACAGCCAGGGAAGCCTATATGCAGCTATAGCAGAAACCAAAGCAATTGGGATAATCTGATTAGCTGCAGCAAACAGTCACGGTTCACTCATTTTATTTTGGTTCATTCTCATGACTGTAGAGAAGAGACAAAGATTTTATTTTCTAGACAAGTTTTAGATTCACAATAAAATTGACTGGAAGGTACAGAGATTTCCCATATACTCCCCGCCCCTCACATGCACAACCTCCCTCATTATCAACATTCCCCACTGGAGTTGTACATTTGTCACAGGAGATAAAACTACATTGACATATCATTGCAATTCAAAATCCTTAATTTACATTCAGTTCAGTTCAGTCGCTCAGTCATGTCCAACTCTTTGTGACCCCATGAATCACAGCATGCCAGGCCTCCCTGTCCATCACCAAGTCCCGGAGTTCACTCAAACGTCCATCAAGTTGGTGATGCCATCCAGCCATCTCATCCTTTGTCATTCCCTTCTCCTCCCTGCCCTCAATCCCTCCCAGCATCAGAGTCTTTTCCAATGAGTCAACTCTTCTCATGAGGTGGTCAAAGTGCTAGAGTTTCAGCTTTAACATCATTCCTTCCGAAGAAATCCCAGAACTGATTTCCTTCAGAATGGACTGGTTGGATCTCCTTGCAGTCCAAGGGACTTTCAAGAGTCTTCTCCAACACCACAGTTCAAAAGCATCAATTCTTTGGTGCTAAGATTTCTTCACAGTCCAACTCTCACATCCATACATGACTACTGGTTAAACCACAGCCTTGACTAGACAGAACTTTGTTGGCAAAGTAATGTCTCTGCTTTTGAATATGCTACCTAAGTTGGTCATAACTTTTCCTCCAAGGAGCAAGCGTCTTTTAATTTCATGGCTGCAATCATCATCTGCTTTGATTTTGGAGCTCCCAAAAATAAAGTTTGACACTGTTTCCACTGTTTCCTCATCTATTTCCCATGAAGTGATGGGACCAGATGCCATGATCTTCATTTTCTGAATGTTGAGCTTTAAACCAACTTTTTCACTCTCCTCTTTCACTTTTATCAAGAGGCTCTTTAGTTCCTCTTTGCTTTCTGCCATAAGGGTGGTGTCATATGCATATCTGAAGTTATTGATATTTCTCTTGGCAATCTTAATTCCAGCTTGTGCTTCTTCCAGTCCAGCGTTTCTCATGATGTACTCTGCATATAAGTTAAATAAGCTGTGTGACAATGTACAGCCTTGATGTAGGGTCCATCTTTAGTGTTAGGTGTTCTAGGGATTGAACAAACACACAACAATGCCATATATCAATCATTAGAGTACTAGACGAAGTATTTTATGGTTGTTATTGTTTAGTCTCTAAGTCACGTCTGATCTTTTGGAACCCCATGGACTGTAGCCCCCCCAGGCTTCTCTATCCATGGGATTTTCCAGGCAAGAATACTGGAGTGGGTTGCTGGGTTGTCATTTCCTTCTTCAGGGAATCTTCCTGATCCAGGGATCAAACTGACCCAGGGATCAAACCTGTGTCTCCTGCATTGGCAGGCAGATTCTTGACCACTGAGCCATCTGGGAAGCATTTGTAAGGTACTTGCCTCTTTTTTCTGCAAATTCTTTTCCCCCACACCCCTAACTCATGGAAACCATTGTCATACAGTTGAAATCAAAAGGTATGTAACTCTTCTACTATTGGTTTCTGTCATGTGGTCATATGCATTTGCTTCCTCCATGTCTTTTCATTCTCGGTAGTTCATTTATTTTTACTGCTGAATAAAATTCCATTTCTAGATATACTGCTATTTATCCATTCAACTACTGAAGGATATCTTAGTTAATTCCAATTTATGGCAGTTATGAGAAAGCTGCTGTAATTGTCCATATTCAGGTATTTGCACAAACTTAAGTTTTCATTCATTTGGCTAGATACCAAACAGTGAGATTGATGGACTGTATAGTTATGCTAAACTGTCTTCCAAAGTGGCTGAAACATTTTGCTTTTCCACTAGCATATAATGAGAGCTCCTATTGCTTTACATCCTCCCCAGCATTTGATGCTATCAGTGCTCTGGATTTTGGCCATTCTAATAGGTGGGTAGTGATATCTTCAGTTCATTTCAGTCACTCAGTCGTGTCTGAATGGTTGCGACCCCATGGACTGCAGCACACCAGGATTCCCTGTCCATCACCAACACCCAGAGCTTGCTAAAACTCATGTCCATCATGTTGGTGATGTCATCTAATCATCTCATCCTCTGTCATCCCCTTCTCCTTCTGCCTTCAATGTTTCCAGCATCAGGGTCTTTCCCACTGATCATGTATGGATGTGTGAGTTGGACCATAAAGAAAGCTGAGTGCTAAAGAATTGATGCTTTTAAACTGTGGTGTTGAAGACTCTTGAGAGTCTCTTGGACTGCAAGGAGATCCAACCAGTCAATCCTAAAGGAAATTAGTCCTGGCTATTCATTGGAAGTACTGATGCTGAGGATAAGCCTCGAATACTTTGGCCACTTGATGCAAAGAACTGACTCATAGGCACCTTTTTATTTTGTTGTAACTGAAGATAATGCCATAATCAAACTTACATTTGAGTCTTCTAATTTCTCTTGACCTGCCTGACCCAGATAATCATAATGATGTAATCACTAATCACTAATCATAATGATGTGATCATCTTGGAATGTGAAGTCAAGTGGGTCATAGAAAGCATCACCATGAACAAAGCTAGTGGAGGTGATGGAATTCCAGTTGAGCTGTTTCAAATCCTGAAAGATGATGCTGTGAAAGTGCTGCACTCAATATGCCAGCAAATTTGGAAAACTCAGCAGTGGCCACAAGACTGGAAAAGGTCAGTTTTCATTCCAATCCCAAAGAAA
>SJYC01133462.1:0-11570 GCA_006408675.1 Madoqua kirkii
CAACTGACCGACTGAACTGCACTGAACTGAACTGAACTGAATTTCTCTTGAAATGGTAAATCTTCCAAATGCAATGGCTCAAGTGACCTCAAATAATACCTCCATTAGCAATGTGTGGGTCTCACAACTAAAGATACAAGAGCTGTTTGATTTAGGCTTTTGCTTTTTTCTTAAGTAGAGAAGCAAATAGGAAAAAAGAAGCGACATTGATACAAATCGGTTTTATAACTAGAAAGGGGTTTTGAGGGACCCATTCAACAGAATGATCTAATTCTAATAAATTTAGTGAGGAAAGAAAACATGTGTATCTTGCTTATATTTAAAAATCACCCAGGGATTTGGCGCAAAGAGCTGATGTGGCCCATTGGTAAATCTTCCAAATGCAATGGCTCAAGTGACCTCAAATAATACCTCCATTAGCAATGTGTGGGTCTCACAACTAAAGATACAAGAGCTGTTTGATTTAGGCTTTTGCTTTTTTCTTAAGTAGAGAAGCAAATAGGAAAAAAGAAGCGACATTGATACAAATCGGTTTTATAACTAGAAAGGGGTTTTGAGGGACCCATTCAACAGAATGATCTAATTCTAAGCAAATTTAGTGAGGAAAGAAAACATGTGTATCTTGCTTATATTTAAAAATCACCCAGGGATTTGGCGCAAAGAGCTGATGTGGCCCAGCTGACTATTTCTTTGGTCCAAGAAGAACTTAAGACAACTGGAAGACTTCCTTGGATAATGTGGGAGTGACTGTGGGCTTGTTTTTAGATTTCTGTGTGTGGTTTTGGCTTCGATCAGGAGGCAGCTTGGGCAAGTCTGTGAGAGGGTAAATAAGAGAGGACAGGATGCATTGTGCTCCTTTGGTTGTTTGCCAGCTTTGCTTTGAGTATGCAGTGTTGTCTACTATACCTACCACAACTGGGATAAGCCCTGGTGGACTCAGGGATAAAATCAGGGCAAATGAGAAACCCTGAGCAGTAAGAATTCAGAGGAAATGAGACTAATCCCTGAAAGTTGCTTTCTCACCCCACTAGCTCTAACTGATGGAGGAAGTTAACAACTAAGGACTTTTTCTTGCTAATGCTGTTTCTCTAGGTGCAAAAGGTGAAGATCCGAGAACTGTCTGTGAGTGTTGAGTAACTGACTTTTTTCTTGGTCTTTGAAGTTTTTCAGCCTGTGGGAGACTCATCAACTTCCCACTTTCTAGCTTTTCTAGCTGACAACATCTGAGGCTGTCCATCTCTACATGTATTGCTTAATGGAATAAGTAACAGTGTCATGTAAAAATGAGGTAGCTGACCCCAAAATAACACATTAAAGAAGCAAACATTTCCAAAGATAAATGATAGTAGAAATGGTAAAATCCAAATAATAGAAATGCCCCAAAGACAGAAAAAGTAGAGATAAGGAAATAACTTGAATAATGGAAATGAATTTTCCAGACTTAAGAAAGAGAAAAGAGCATGGTGTGAGAAAAACCATGGAGAGTCAAAAGGAGAAGAGGAGCGAAACATTTTTAAAAAATTGTGCCCCTAGCTAGTTATAGAAAATTTAGGAACATTAAAACAAAGGAAAAAAAATCCAATGATTCCAAGAGAAATAGTATATCAAATAGAAAACAACCAAGATTATATTGATATCACATTTTCCAACAGCTGTAATAGATGCAAGAAGAAAATACAATAGCAATTTTAAGATATTGAAGGAAAAGAAGTTAGAACTATAATTTTATGCCAAACCAAACTCTTTATTAAATTATCAGAGTTTGATTCAAAAATATTCTCTAGCATTAGGCGTTTTAAAAATTAATGACATAAAGACCCACTTGAAATCCTTTTATATAAATTAATAAATAAGAAAGAAAATCCAGAGTATACCACAAGAGATATTTAAAATAGAGATGATCAAATACCTTGATAAAATGTATGTATCCTAAAACAAAATCATTATAGCCCCCCAAAAGTGTATTCATAATTTCCTTGATTTGAAAATCTAGGTGATTCTATCCAAGAAAACTTTCTGTTTTGATGGAAGTCTTCTATATCATCACCTTGCAACATGAAAGTCACCAAGCACCATAGTTATAGAGCACTTGAGATATGACTTCTGTGACAGTGGAATTGAATGCTTCAATTATACTTAAATTAATGTTAACTTTAATAGCCACATGTGGCTAGTGACTATTTCTTAGACAGTGTAAGTCTAGGTAGTACTTTCACAGCATCATCTTTTATGACTTAAAATATCTCAACTGGAATTCCATCACCTCCACTATTTTTGTTCGTAGTGATGCTTCCTAAGGCCCACTTGACTTCGCACACATTCCACAATGTCTAGCTCTAGGTTAGTGATCACACTGTCATGATAATCTGTGTCATGAAGATCTTTTTTGTATGGTTCTTCTGTGTATTCTTGCTTTTATTAGGTCCATACCATTTCTGTCATTTATTGTGCCCATCTTTGCATGAAATGTTCTGTTGGTATCTAATTTTCTTGAAGAGATCTCTAGACTTTCCCATTCTGTTGTTTTCCTTTATTTCTTTGCATTGATCTAGGAGGAAATCTTTCCTATCTCTCCTTGCTATTCTTTGGAACTCGGCATTCAAATGGATATATCTCTCCTTTTCTCCTTTACCTTTCACTTCTTTTCTATTCACAGCTATTTGTAAGGCCTCCTCAGACAACCATTTTGCCTTTTTTCATTTCTTTTCTTGGGGATGGTCTTGATCCCTGACTCCTGTACAATGTTATGAACCTCCATCCATAGTTCATTAGGCACTCTGTCTATCAGATCTAATCTCTTGAATCTATCTGTCACTTCCTCTGTATAACCTTAAGGGATTTGATTTAGGTCATACCCGAATGGTCTAGTGATTTTCCCTACTTTCTTCAATTTAAGTCTGAATTTGCCAATAAGGAGTTCATGATCTGAGCCAAAGTCAGCTCGTGGGTTTTTTTTTGTTTTTGTTTGTTTGTTTGTTTGTTTTGTTTTGTTTTGTTTTGCTGACTGTGTAGAGCTTCTCCATCTTTGGCTGCAAAAAATATAATCAGTCTAATTTTGATACTGACCATCTGGTGATGTCCATATGTAGAGTCTTCTCTTGTGTTGTTGGAAGCAGGTGTTTGCTATGACCAGTACGTTCTCTAGGCAAAACATTGTAGCCTTTGCCCTATTTCATTCTGTACTCCAAGGTCAAATTTGCCTGTTACTCCAGGCATTTCTTGACTCCCTACTTTGCATTCCAGCCCCCTACAAGATGAAAAAGACATCTTTTGGGGGTGTTAATTCTAGAATGTCTTATAGTTTTTCATAGAACCATTCAACTTCTTCAGCATCACTGGTTGGGACACAGACTTGGATTTCTGTGATAGTGAATGGTTTGCCTTGGAAACAAACTGAGATCATTCTGTTATTTTTGAGATTGCATCCAAGTATTGCATTTTGGACTCTTTTGTTGACTATGTAGGCTACTCCATTTCATTGAAGGGATTCTTGCCCACAGTAGTAGATATAATGATCATCTGAGTTAAATTCACCCATTCCAGTCCATTTTAGTTCTCTGATTCCTAAAATGTCAATATTCACTCTTGTCATCTCTTGTTTGACCACTTCCAATTTGCCTTGATTCATGATCATGGCAAATAGATGAGGAAACAGTAGAAACGACGACAGACTCTATTTTCTTGGACTCCAAAATCACTGCAGATGGTGACTGCAGCCATGAAACTAAAAGACATTTGCTCCTTGGAAGAAAAGTTATGATCAACCTAGACAACATACTAAAAAGCAGAGACATTACTTTTCCAACAAAGGTCCATCTAGTGAAACCTATGGTTTTTCCAGTAGTCATGTATGGATGTGACAGTTGGACCACAAAAAAAACTGAGCATCAAAGAATTGATGCTTTTGAACTATGGTGTTGGAGAAGACTCTTGAGAGTTCCTTGGACAGCAAGAAGATCTCACCAGTCCATCCTAAAGGAAATCAGTCCTGAATATTCATTCAAGGACTGATGTTGAAGCTGAAACTCCAATACTTTGGTCATCTGATGTGAAGAACTGACCCATTGGAAAAGCCCTTGATGCTGGGAAAGATTAAAGGCAGGAGAAGGGGATGACAGAGAATGAATGAGATGGTTGGATGGCATTACTGACTCAATAGACATGAGTTTGAGTAAACTCTAGGAGTTGGCAATGGACAGGGGGGCCTGGAGTGCTTCGGTTCATGGGGTTGCAAAGAGTCAGACACAACTGAGAGGATGAACTGAACTGAGCTGAAGTCTAGGTAATATCAACACAATGTAGGACTTGGGAAAGCGGAAGGAATATGAGAGCCAGGTGAATTCGCTTATTTGGGGGAGAAATAGTTGTCAATTATTTAGTTGATGAGTATAAATAAGTTTTAATTATGGGCAAGAAGACTTGAGTGGGCTACCCTGCACTCCTCCGGGGGATCTTTCTGACCCAGGGATTGAATCTTCCTGGATCTCTCATGTCTCCTGCATTGGCAGGCAGGCTCTTTACCACTAGCACCACCTGGGAAGCCCATACATGTATATACACATACATATATCCCTTCCTTTTGTGCTTTCTTCCCATTCAGGACATCAGAGTGCACTAAGTAGAGTTCCCTGTGCTATACAGTATATTGTCATTAGTTACCTATTTCATACATAATATCAGTAGTGTCTATGTATCAACCCCTATGTTTAATTATTCTACACCCTCTCTTCTCATCTCAAACCTCTCACTCAACCCACTAATTACTACCCTCTCATATTTTTAAAATAGACTTTTTCCTTGAAGCAATTGAAGCCATCATGGATATCTCCCTCATAAAATATTTGAAATACTTAAGTTCTCATATCAAGCAACTCTTCTGTGTCGGTGATTTAAGAGACAGATATTACATACCCAGTAAAGCGTCTTTCCCATTCAGGACATCAGAGTGCACTAAGTAGAGTTCCCTGTGCTATACAGTATATTGTCATTAGTTACCTATTTCATACATAATATCAGTAGTGTCTATGTATCAACCCCTATGTTTAATTATTCTACACCCTCTCTTCTCATCTCAAACCTCTCACTCAACCCACTAATTACTACCCTCTCATATTTTTAAAATAGACTTTTTCCTTGAAGCAATTGAAGCCATCATGGATATCTCCCTCATAAAATATTTGAAATACTTAAGTTCTCATATCAAGCAACTCTTCTGTGTCGGTGATTTAAGAGACAGATATTACATACCCACTAAAGCGTCTGCCTGCAGTGCAGGAGACCCAGGTTTGATTCCTGGGTCGGGAAGATCCCCTGGAGAAGGAAATGGCAATCCATTCCAGCACTCTTGCCTGGAAAATCCCATGGACAGAGAAGCCTGGAAGACTGCAATCCATGTCGGACACGACTGAGCGACTTCACTTCATTTCACTTCTGGATGATTTGTACTAAGTATCTTTGATTTGTCTATAAATTGGAAATCATAACCTTTGAACCAAAGATTTAAATCTATTACAACTACCAAATAAAAGAATGCATGCAAAATATTTACATTTTAAGGGATTTTGTCATTTTTATTTATGTTTCTGTTTTATTTCTAGTTAAATAGTATTTAAACAACTTCCATAATCACCAAGTATACTTTATCATGAAACTTTCCAATTACTGCTAAGTTGTTGAGTTTTATGGGAACAAAATTCTCTGTGGTCAGGATATTTGCTATGATTTCTTAGTTTTATGGTCATAAATTAAGCCCTATGTTTAGCAATTCCTTGGATATTTTATTCAGAAGAGTACATGTATATATCATTCCTTGTTCCCTCCAGATGCATTAAGTAAACACTGTTATTTCCCCAGCTTTAATTTATAGACTAATACTCAACTGTCTGACAAACAGCATCAGTATCTCGGGTAGATAGGGCAGTTTACAAACTTCTTTCACTGAAAATTCATATTTTCAAACATCTGTTATTTTCAGGGTACTGTGCTCCTGAAGGACACACCAGGATTTATATATCCTCACTTTAAGAGTTTTAACTAACCTGCAACTCCCACTAACTGACGAAACTGGAAGATGGCATCTGTAAAATTCATACCGTTGCTCAAACTTCACCTTAAAAATCATTCAAGATTTTTCTATATACCTTAGTAGCTACATCCAATCAAGTGGCAAATGTGATAATTTTATGAACTAAGTGTTTCTAAGATATGTACCAATATGCACCATTGTTTTCAAGGCCTTTAATATTTGTCTCTCCATAAGCTTGTTGTTGGTTAGTCACTAAGTTGTTTCCAACTCTTTGCAATCCTGTAGATCATAGCATAGCCCGTAGGCTCCTCTGTTATGGGGTATCCCAGGCAAGAATACCAGAGTGAGGTGAATAGATACTTTTTATACTGCATTCAAGTCATGGAAATGGGCTGTAGTGATACACACATTTGTGTTTTCTACATATCCATTGGCTTTTCTCACTTAGTTTTCTCTCACCAAAATACTCCTTCCACTATTTCTTTTCTAGCTAATAATAATCTGACTTTCTCCCCCGACCACCACCCCCCCACATCAAATGATGTATTCTAAAATCTACCTGAATATAATGCACAAGCCTCAGTCACAATATTTACCATTTGCATAAACTGTATCTATTTGTAGATTAATCTCTATTATTAGAGTTTATTACAGGAATACTAAGGATAGTATCAGGCTTCCCTGGTAGCTCAGCTGGTAAAGAATCCACCTGCAAAGCAGTAGATATTGTTCAATTCCTGGATCAGGAAGATCTGCTGGAGAAAGGGATAGGCTACCCACTCCAGTATTCTTGGCCTTCCCTGGTGGCTCAGACGGTAAAGAATCCACCTGCAATGTGGGAGAACTGATGTTCAATTGGAAACCACTGAACAATTTACACTTTCATTTTCAAGGACAGTATCAGGGTCAACTTGAAATGTCCAGAAATGTAGTATTAATTTAGTGTAAACTCAAATTAACATGATCTCAATAAATGTTTAATTTATCTTGCAATATTAGTAGTATGCTGCTGCTAAGTTGCTTCAGTCATGTCCGACTCTTTGCGACCCTATGGACTGTAGCCCGCCAGGCTGCTCTGTCCATGGGATTCTTCAGGCAAGAATACTGGAGTGAAGTGTCGTGCCCTCCTCCAGAGGCTCTTCCCAACCCAGACATGGAACCTGCACATCTTATGTCTTCTGCATTGGTAGGCAAGTACTTTTACCACTAGCGCCACCTGGGAAACCCTGCTATTTGTATAAATAGCACATAATAATAATAATAATAATTTTTTTAATAGCCTGAAAGCAGAATTTTCAACAGTAATATGAATTGCCCCCTCCAAAAAAAACAGTAAAATAGTTCCCAAATGCTGACATATTTATTGTCATCCTAAAACTCTATTCCCACCTAACCACCATTAAAGAATATAGTGAAATAAATATAGTATCCTGGGAAAAAATTTTAAAACACAGTACTGTTTACTCTAAGAGATGATTTGTAAGAAAATATGTTTTACAAAAAAAGAATCTTGGAGAAAAGAAGATGGTATGCTTATGCTGCTGCTGCTAAGTCACTTCAGTCATGTCCGACTCTGTGTGAGCCCATCGATGGCATCCCACCAGGCTCCCCTGTCCCTGGGATTCTCCAGGCAAGAACACTGGAGTGGGTTGCCATTTCCTTCTCCAATGCATGAAAGTGAAAAGTGAAATTAAAGTCGCTCAGTCGTGTGCGACTCTTAGCAACCCCATGGACTGCAGCCCACCAGGCTCCTCCATCCATGGGATTTTCCAGGCAAGAGTACTGGAGTGGGGTGCCATTGCCTTCTCCGGGTATGCTTATGAGTAATTTCAAATAGCATCTGTATAAAACACAAAACTAACTATAATGACCAGGGGATGAAAATCATGGTAGAATTAAAACACCTGACTAACAACATGAAAGGTGGCTAGGGTTGGGATGCTGATTAAGAGTTACATCATTTCAGGATCTTATATTATTTGATGGTAGTTAGATGTTATTAGGATTTCATTTTGATAAGTTTTAATGGTAACTACTATAGGATATGGGAGAAGGAAATGGCAACCCACTCAGTATTCTTGCCTGGGAAATCCCATGGACAGAGGGGCCTGGTGGGCTAAGGTCCATGCAGTTCCAAAGAGTTAGACATGACTTAATGATTAAATCAGAGAAGGAAATGGCAACTCACTTCAGTGTTCTTACCTGGAGAGTCCCATGGGCAGAGGAGTGTGGTGGGCTGCTGTCCATGGCATCACATAGAGTCAGTCACCACTGGAGAGACTTAGCATGCATGCATGCATACTGGAGGATACATGTAGAATGTTGATCTTCTACCAGCAAAAGATATAGAAAATTATAGAGAAAACTTAAATAACTCAAAAGAATGTAGAAAAACAAAGAGAAACATAGACATGGAGAGATTACTATAAAACTTATAATCTGATGTTTGCAAACTTCCAAATGTATCAGTAAAAAATAAACTCAGTAGTTAAATCCTATGGACAGAGGAGCCTGAAAGGCTGCAGTCCATGGGGTCGCTGAGGGTTGGACACAACTGAGCAACTTCACTTTCACTTTTCAGTTTCTTGCATTAAAGAAGGAAATGGCAACCCACTCTAGTGTTCTTGCCTGGAGAATCCCAGGGACGGGGGAGCCTGGTGGGCTGCTGTCTATGAGGTCACAGAGTCGGACATGACTGAAGTGACTTAGCAGTTAAAGAGCATAGATTTTTAGATTGGGAAAACTCTACTAATAGGAGTATAATTTAGAGTTAACTTTGAGAAATACTAGGTCAATGAATACCAAAAATTTAAAATTGTTTTACCTTTTTTTTTTTTTTTTTTTTACTAAATAATACTGTTTCTAGTATTTTATCCAAAAGAAGTCAGCTGAAATCTAAGAGATATAAATATAATATTGGGCCATTGGGTGACCAACTATTTTTCCTTCAATAGTGAAGTTGCTCAGTCGTGTTTGACTCTCTGTGACCCCATGTACTGTAGCCTACCAGGCTGCTCCACCCATGGGATTCTCCAGGCAAGAATACTGGAGTGGGTTGCCTTTTCTTTCTCCAGGGGATCTTCCTGACCCAGGGATCAAACCTGGGTCTCCTGCATTGGAGGCAGATGCTTTAACCTCTGAGTCACCAGGGAGGCCCCAAGTTTTCTCTAAAAGCATTTATAGCTTTTGCTGGTCCAGAAAATCAACACACACTTTTTCAAAACATGTACAGACTGATAGATTTTCTTAAATATACAGATATCTCAGTCTTAGTAGGTATTTTCCCATGCTATTGGAGCACCAGGGCCAAGCAGTTGCCCAGATGTGAGTCCTTAACAAGATGTAACCACAGACATAAATACCTCTCAGAAATGAGGAACATTCTCATGATCTTGACAGTGCAATGTCTTGGCAACTTTTCAAAGCCATTAGGAAACATTCCCCAAACTTCCAAAGAAGGTTTGAGGTTTTTAAAACTTTTTTTTTTTCAATTTGTAAAGATAAGTAGGGGGAAGATAAAGCTGGACAGTGAAGTAAGGGGGATAAAACTGGACAACTGGGGAGATCACAACTTTGTGCTGAGTAGGACCTCCCAACTATCTGCAGGAGCCAGCATGTCTTTGGTCCTGCTCTCCATCCTCGGGCTCATCATTCAGACTCAAGGTAAGCACTAATATACTGACAATTCCAAAGAATTATTTCATCATTGTCATGTCTTTCCAGGAGACAGAAAGAAAGCTAAAGAAAAATTCTTTGTTATCAAAGCTTAAGTAGAAGAAAATTATTCTCAGCGTTTCTCTTCTCAATGGGAATTGTCTTCCATGTGATTTCAACAAACCAGTCAACAAAAATATTTACATGTTTTATATCAATATTATGTCTCTTTCTCTAGCAATAGCCATAAGACAAACACTTGAGTCAGACCTGTATGAAGTAGTTCATCCTAAGAAACTACACATTTTACACAAAAGAGAGATACAGAATAACCAAACAGAGAAGCATGGCAAAGAGGTAAGCAATGGATTGACCATGGTGTCATCTAATGAGACAGTAAAGGATCTTCTTAGTGGTAGAAGTGATGTCACAGTCAACATCTAATAGTTTAATTTTGAAATCCATTTATACAAAAGCTCCGCTTTTCCCTGGAGAGAGCATAAGTTTCCTTTAAATGCTTTTTTGCACTGAAGCAGCAGGAAGGAAGTTAACTGACTCCCTGGATCAGAAAGAATAAAGCAGCTTGGACATTTCTCCAAGTTTGTGGGGAGAACAAAATAAAGGAAGACAGGAATGGCAGCCATTTCTAGGATATAAATTTATCTCATTAATTTACAAGTTTTTTTTTAACTGTGTTGAAGATACTCTGACTATTACATTTTTGCAAATATTTTCCTCATTTTATAATTTTTACTTTAATTTTTAGTAGGTTTTTGTTTGAGCTTTTTTAGTGTATTTGGTTTAGCTTTAAAGCAGTAAAAATATATGCCTTATTATTACCCTATTAGGATCCATTAGGGTACAGAACTGTACACCACACGTTAGAGCAAATGATAAGTCCCTATCTTACATATTAGAGTGAATTTTGTGTGTATTATTACCATGTTATTGTGCTTTTTGGAAATCTATCTTGGGGTAAAATTTTTGTTTTCTTTTACATATTTTAGAAGCATGAGAACTTTTAGAAGCATGAAAACTGCTTTTATCTTGGATGCATTTGTAAATATTATTCAGTACAGCTACCTATATCATTATAATTATTTTAGATAGATTAAAAAATTTAAATTATCATTATGTTATTAAATATTTTTAGGAAAGATATGAACCTGAACTTCAATATCAGATGATGTTAAATGGAGAAGAAGTCATTCTCTCCCTACAAAAAGCTGAGTAAGTTGTATTTTCTGCAAGTCTAATCACTGTATTATTCTAAAAGAAATGTAGGAAAATAAATCTTGAAACTCTATATAGTGTAATTTCACAAAGAAGACATGAAGCATATTGATCATTAGATGCTAATAGTTTGTGCTAATATTATCAAAGAAGCTTGATGTTTCTCTAGGAAACTTTTGCAAAGTATAAAACAAAGGCAGCTGCACAAATTACTTTCTTCCTTGATAATTTTGGAATTTGCTGCAAATATATTCTACCCAGATAAACTCAAACCTTTGATGTGACTTTCCAGTACTTTTATTTAATTGGAGTATATTTTCTTTAAAATATTATCTTAGTTTCTACTGTACTGAAAAGTGAATCAGCTATACATATATGTATATCCCCTTTCTTGAATTTCCTTCCCATTTAGGTCGCCACAGATCATTGAGTAGAGTTTCCTGTGCTATACAGTGGGTTCTCATTAGTTATCCATTTGATATATCACTTCAGCTCAGTTTTGTTCGGTCGCTCAGTCATGTCCAACTCTTTGTGACCCCATGGACTGCAGCACACCAGGCTTCCCTTTCCATCACCAACTCCCAGAGTGTGCTCAAACTCATGTTCATCGAGTTGGTGAAGCCATCCAACCATCTCATCTGTCATCCCCTTCTCCTGC
>SJYC01133467.1:0-11372 GCA_006408675.1 Madoqua kirkii
GGGGCTGAGCGAATGTCTTGCTTAAGGCTGTTAAAGGCTGAGCGGATATTTGATTTTAACTTTAGAGGATCTGAAAGAGCTCCTCGGGTGGCTTGATATAGGGATTGTGCCAAGAGGATGAAATTAGGAATCCAGAGGCAGCTAACCCCAAGAAGGACTGGATCTCTGGTTTTGATGTAGAGTGGTAGGGTGGATATAGGGGACTTTCTATTGGTAGTAATATATCTTTTCATTGGTGTTAAAAGGACTTCAAGACAGGTGACTCTAGGAAGAGAGAGCTGAACCTTGGTGGGAAATACTCAGTGGCCTCAATCAGCTAGAAAATTGAAGAGCTGTATATAGTGTGTTGTTGAGAGTATGTAAGTGAAGGACTACAAAGGAGGAGATTGTCCACATATTGGAGGACAGTACTTGGAGTAAGATCAAGAGAGATTAGGTCTGATGCTAGAGCTTGGCCAAAGAAATGAGGGCTATCACGAAAGCCTTTTGGGAGGACTGTCCATGTCAATTGTTGGGAACAATGTTGTCTGGATTAGTCCAGGTAAAGGCAAAGAGGTCTTGAGAGTCTAGGTGTAAAGGAATAGTAAAGAAGGCATCTTTGAGGTCTAGAACAGTGAAGTGGGTAGTGGAAGAGGGAATGAGAGAGAGAATAGGGATTTGCAACTACTGGGTGTATGGGGATAACAGCCACATGGATAAGTCTCAGGTCCTGGACCAGGCAATAGGAGCCATTTAGCTTTTTGACAGGTAGGATATATATGTTATAGGGAGAGTGAGTTGGGTGCAAAAGGCTCTGATGTAGGAGTTTAGTAATGATAGGCTTTAACCCTTGTTGATGTTTTTGGGAGATACGGTGTTGTGATTGATTAGGGAACTGTTAGGTAGTTAGAATAGGAAACAGGAGTCCAAAATGGCAGTGGCTAAAAGGAAGGGAAAAGCCCACAAAAATAGAACAAAGGAAGGTCAAAGGAAGGTCAGAGGACTGGAACGAGGATTTCAGGTAGAACAAATAGCACTCCTGTCTAGCCCAATTTGCATAGGGAAGGCCTAGGGGGAGGGGAAAACACATAAAAAGAGGAGCCAAAGGGCTCTCTCTCTCTCTTTCCCACACTGGCACACTCTCTTCTCTTCGTGTCTTTGAGTTGGCATGCCCTCACACTTCAAGGATGGGTTCTCCTGCTATATCCTAAATAAAATAGAGCTGTAACACTGATTTGTCTAAGAGCTATAACGTGATTTGCCCAAGATCCAAGAGCTGTGACACGCTGAGGGCTTTAATTTCCATCACCCCAAATCTTTGTTGTGATGAGACAGAACTGAGGAGCATACACTCTCCTGACAGGAACATAATGGGGGATGGATATGAACTGGATTACGGTGAGAGGCAACAGATGGGTTACCTGTATCCCAAACTATGGGGTTTATAGACAAAGAGGGCAGTGGGGCAGGGGAGGAGGAGGTGGGGTTGAGGCACAGTAGCCAGGCTGGATCAGAGAGTGAGCTTGGGGTAGTAATAGAGGCCTTGAATTTTGAGAGAAAGTCTCTCCCAAGAATAAGAGTGGGGCATTTAGGGAGTATGAGAAAACAATGGGAAATGAGGTGTCTTGAAGTGTGCAAGGTAGAGGCTCAGTTATTCATCGTGTAGATAGTAAAACATCAATCCCCATAACAGAGACTTGAGAAACCTTGGTTTTTCCGGAGTTGGCAAGCATAGTAGAATAAGTGGCCCCTGTGTCAATGAGAAAAGAGACCGGCTTATCTGCCACTGTCAGAGCTACCCTGGGCTCCTTAGAGGTCATGAGAGTTGGGACCTGGGGTGGGCAACTTCAGACTTCAGCGGTGAGTCCAAGGAGGCTGGGCAGAGCTGGGTCAGAGGACTCCTGCTCAGGAACAGGAGGGGATGTCTGGACTCCTGGAAGGAGATTTGGGCAGTCGACCTTCCAATGTCCCTTTATACCACAGATGGGACATGGACCTGAAGCAGGCTTTGGCTTTAGGCGTGAGCGGGCCCAGTGGTCTTCCTTACCACATTTGAAGCAGGGCCCAGGTGGCTTCCTTTCCTTGTTGGTTATTGGAGGCTTGGAGCCATGTAGAGCAGTGCTAAAAGGTGGCATTTGGCCTGATTTTGTTGGGCCTTCTCTAGATTTGCCCGTTCTTCCCAGTTATTGAAAATCTTAAAGACTAAATTTAAAAGGCCTTGTTGAGGGGTTTGAGGGCTTTCTTTTGCCTTTTTTAGTTTCTTTCAGATATCTGGGGATGACTGGGAGATAAAATGGGTGTTAAGGACAATGATGCCTTCTGCTGAAGGGAGATCTAATTTTGTATATTTTTGTAGGGCTTCTGTTAACCTGGCTAGACATTGTGCTGGGTTTTCATCTAGTTTTCGAGTTATTTCCTGGAACTTATCAAAGTTGACAGCTTTATGCCCTACCTTTTGAAAGCCCACAATGAGGCAAGCAGGCATATGATTATGACTGGTCTCCCTGCCTGATCATCCCTGTTTGGATCATCTCCAGGGACAGCTCCAGGGACTTAGTGTTATCTGTCCTGTGTATATCATCAGCGTGCCTTGAGAGGCTTGCCATCCTCATTCCTTCTCTTCTGGGAGAAGAGTGGAGGAATGTATGATGTAAATATCATGCCAGGTTAAGTTGTAAGACTGGATAAGATACTTCAGTTTTTTTAGGTAATTATAGGTGTCTGAGGAAAAGCAGCCAAGATGCTTTTCAATCTGAGATAGATCCGTGAGGGAGAATGGGACATCAACCCAAACAATGCCTTCTGCTCCAGCTACTTGCCATAAACGGAGCAGTGGAGCAGGGGAAGGAGCAGGATCCTGCAGTGAGATTTCCTGTTTTGTTTGGGGAGGGGATCTAGGGACCCTCAGGATAGACGGTGGGGCTGAGGTCTCAGAGCTTGCCTCAGGCACAGCCTGAGGATGGGGTTGGGAGCTGTGGCCTGCAGTTGAGAAGGAGGGAGGGAGGATGGGGACTTAAGGTAGAGGTTGTGGAACTGGATCTGGAGTGGGATTGGGAGTGATAGGGGGTGGGCTGTGGTCTCAAAGGTCAAGGAAGAAGAAGAAAAGTCTGAACAGGGATCAGGAGACATTGTATTAGGGGGATGTAACCCAGAGTGGGCTAAGAGAATGTGAGAAGTAGAACAGGACTCACAGAGACTGGGTCAAGAGCAAAGAGCAAAGAAAGCCTGAACATAAGGGATCTCTAACCACTTGCCTTTGCAGCGGCATAAGTTACTGAGGGTCCCGTAGAGTATTATAATCAAGAGCTCCTTTTTCTGGCCATTGGGACTTGTTATCAAGTCTGTATTGTGGCCAGAGTGTGTTAGAACAGTAAATAAGTCTTCATGGTCTTAACTCTCCTTGAAAAACCAAGGTTTTGGAGAAGGCATCCTAGAGGAGTAGATTTTGAGGGCTGGGACTGAGAATTTCCCATTGCAGCTGAATAGGGAAGTTAGACAAGGGTGAGAGAAAGGAAGAGAAAGGTCTGAGAGAAAAGGCATCCCTGTCCTCAGAACTTTCTTAGAGCATAATAGTAGTCTGCTTTGATATGGGGGTCCCCTACTTCAAAGTCAGACATGGGCACAAGGCCAAGGGCCCAAGGGCCTTGGGGATCCTCCCGCCTAGGCCTAGGACTTGGAAATGAGGCGTGTACAAGAGAGGATCCAAGAGAATGAGATTTCACTTATCCTTCTAACTGATGGATGAATTGTGGGCCAGTGTGTGGATGTCAGTCCAGCAAGGCAAGTGGATAGTCTTGTCCCGGAGCACATCTCAGTTTCTCGGCAGAGTCCAAGGGAGGGACCACTGGAGGTGGGCTCGGGAGAGGAGCCTACCCAGTTGTGGTGCTCTTCCTTCCCAGGTTTCAGCATCAGAATGTAAAGTGAGTGCAGAGAAAAAGAGAGCGATCCCAGCAGTCAGGCAAGAAAAGAGAAATTTATTAAAGGGAAAAGAGAGGGTGACTGGCCCTTAAGAACCAGCGCCTTCTCTTTCTGTCGAGATCTTTCTTATACTGCACCAATGGAAAATTCTCTGAAGGGATGGTCACGTAGCCAGAGGTCTGGAATCTGGTGGTCTCACAGCTTTGAGAAGATAGGCACCAGTGAGAAAATATCATGCCATTTGGACAATTTGATCAGTCTCACAGATCACTGAGATTTTATTCTTTGTTTGTGAGGTTGACCTAATGAGCTGTCTTATCAATGAGACTCCATGTGGGTCCTATCAGCATGGTAACGTTCTAAATTCCCCAAGCTAGGCTTCAAAAGTACATGAATCAAGAAATTCCACATGTTCAAGCTGGAAAAGGCAGAGGAACAAGAGATCAAATTGCCAACATCCATTGGATCATAGGAAAAAAACAAGAGAATTCCAGAAAAAACATCTACTTCTTCTTCACTGACTATGCAAAAGCCTTTGACTGTGTGGATCACAACAAACTGTGGAAAATTCTTAAAGAAATGGGAATACCAGACCACCTTATCTGCCTCCTGAGAAACCTGTATGCAGGTCAAGAAACAACAGTTAGAACTGGACATGGAACAACACACTGGTTCCAAATTGGGAAAGGAGTATGTCAAGGCTGTATATTGTCACTCTGCTTATTTAACTTATAGGCAGAGTACATCATGTGAAACCAGGCTGGAAAAAACACAAGCCGGAATCAAGATTGCCAGGAGAGATATCAGTAACTCAGATATGCAAACGACACCACCCTTATGGCAGAAAGCAAAGATAAAATAGATAGCCTCTTGATAAAAATGAAAGAGGAGAGTGAAAAAGTTGACTTAAAACTCAGCATTCAAAAAATTAACATCATGGCATCTGGTCCCATCACTTCATGGCAAATAGATGGGGAAACAACAGAAACAGTGACAGACTTTCTTTCTGGGGCTCCAAAATCATTGCAGATGGTGACTGCAACCAAGAAAAGCTATGACAAACCTAGACAGCATATTAAAAAGTAGAGACATTGCTTTCCCAACAAAGGTCTCTCTAGTCAAAGCTATGGTTTTTCCACTAGCCATGTTCGAATGTGAGAATTAATCCATAAGGCTGAGTATTGAAGAATCGATGTTTTTGTACTGTGGTGTTGGAGAAGACTCTTGAGAGTCCTTTGGACTGCAAGGAGATCAAACCATTCAACCTTAAAGGAAAAGAGTCCTGAATATTTATTGGAAGGACTGATGCTGAAGCTGAAATTCCAATAATTTGACCACTTGATGTGAAGAACTGACTCACTGGAAATCTTTCCCCGATTCTGGGAAAGACTGAAGGCAGGGGGAGAAGGAGATGACAGGGATAAGATGACTGGATGGCATCACTGACTCAATGGACATGAGCTTGAGCAAGTTCTGCGAGCTGGTGATAGACAGGAAAGCCTGGCATTCTGCAGTCCATGGGGTCACAAAGTCAGACATGACTGAGTGACTGAACTGAACAACATTGGGAAAATACTACAAAGGACAAATGCTGTATTATACAGATCATGTTTGCAAGTGTGCATACTCACTTGTGTCTGACTCTTTGTGACTCCATAGACTGTAGCCCGCCAGTCTCCTCTGTCCATGGGATTTCCCAGGCAAGAATACTGGAGTAAGTTGTCTTTTCCTTCTCCAGGGGATCTCCCCAAACTAGGGATCAAATGCACATCTCCTGCATTGGTAGGCAGATTCTTTACCAATGAGCCACCTGAGAAACCCAAAGAGAGTTCATACCCATGAACAAATCTCATCACCCCATTAATATCTAGCTAGAGTTTTGGTTTTTGTCTGACTTAAGAGACTAATATAATTTCCATAAGTACATACAACTCAACTGAAGCAACTGAGAAAGTTCAACAAAGGAAAGAGCAGATGCACAGACAGCAAAAACATGAGGGGCTTAAACTGCAGCAAGGAACAAAAGAAAATAATATAACACAGAATTAAACACACATTTCTTGACTTCATAGAAGAGAATGAGATCAAATAGTTTTCTTGGCTGAATTCTGTTTAATCATAAAGGAGAATGGAGTGTGATTCTTTTGTTTGTTTTTTTTTAAACAGTTTTTACTTTTTTTTTTTTTTTGCCATACCATGAGGCACTGAACTGAACCTGGGCTATGACAGCAAGAGGTCTGAGTCTTAACCACTGTGACCACAGGGAATTCCCTGAATATGATTCTTAAAAGAAAAAAATGGATGAGAAAATTAAAACTCTCAAATTTCTATTTCTTTTTCTAACCATGGGCACAAGCAGGCTATAGGACCGTCACCAACAGAACACCATGGAAATCAAAGGTTTGAAATACTCCCTTCATATTTGTATGGCATGTGGCTGGAGTTTGAAACAGGAAGGAAATTTCAAACCTTACACAGAGACTGGTTACTTTGAAAGAAAAAAAAAAGTTTTAAGATTATCACTGCTGTAGGATTTCTTGGTGATACTCAGAAGGGAGAGAGTAGAATAGTTGGAACCTCACACATTAATCCCAGAGAAGGCAATGGCACCCCCCTCCAGCACTCTTGCCTGGAAAATCCCATGGACGAAGGAGCCTGGTAGGCTGTAGTCCATGGGGTCGCTAAGAGTTGGACACGGTTCTGCGACTTCACTTTCACTTTTCACTTTTATGCATTTGAGAAGGAAATGGCAACCCACTCCAGTGTTTTTGCCTGGAGAATCCCAGAGGTGGGGGAGCTTGGTGGGCTGCCATCTATGGGGTCGCACAGAGTTGGACACGACTGAAGTGACTCAGCAGCACACATTAATTTTGAGTGTGTCCCTGCTGGCTCAGTAGTGAAGTACTTGCTTGCAAATGTAGTAGACCTGGGTTTGAGCCCTGGATTGGGAAGATCTCCTGGAGGAGGAAAATGACAACCCACTCCAGTATTCTTGTCTGGGAAATCCCATAGATAGAAGAGCCTAGAGGATTACAGTCTATTGGGTTGTTAAGAGTCAAACATGGCTTAGCAAATAAACCACTACACATTGCCTTAGGGACTTGGGTGTACACAAAGCTCCACCACTTGCTGACCACCCTAAAATGGATGAATTTCTTTTTTGAGAATTGGTTTTTTCATTTGTCAAATGGCTGAGTTATTATTTCATTTAACTGCCACATATTATTAACAGGGAACAAGCAAATGCCTCACAGAGTGAATGCTCAGAGTGTAAGTTTTATATCATTACAAAGTGGTGGGTTTAATTTCAAGGATGAATCAAGACTGTACATTCTGAGTTAAGAGATATCCAGGTACCAACATCCCCTCCCTCCCTTAATGTTCCCTCTGTGAGAAGGCGACATTGGCCCTGTGGGGGAGTTTCTGGCACAGGCTTGAAGGCCATTTTCAGCCTCTGCCCCATGATTAATGAAGTGCTACTGGTACAGGCACACCGAGATCAAGTTGTGCCGGAAGGTATCCTTGTGGGTGAAAGTAAATTGCAGAATTTGAATGGGCAGACTCTAGAGATGGTATCACATCCTTTCCCGGTTTCAGAAGTAAGGCACAATGAATATCCAAGCTATTTGAAATATTAATATGACCCTGGCTCCTAGTACTTGATGGTCCATGAATAGCTCCTAGTCCCAGGTGGGACTTTTAAGCCTTGGGTTAGCTATAACAGAGATCCAAAGAAGCTCAAAGATTCAGGAAAATAGGAATTTTAGTAGAATACTTTTTCAGTTCTGGTAAACTCACATTTATCATCTGTAAATTGAGTGTAGCAATAATGTCATGATAAATTACAATCAACTTCTTAAATTGCTATTTATTGAGTACTAACAACATGCAAGCTCTGATACTCTTAGACTCCATGGGGGACATGTGAATATTCGCAATGGTCTCTGTTTTCAAAGGGCTCGCACATACATCAGGAGATAAGGTGAAAATTATACTAGTGACCTCTATCATTGCAGATATTTGAGAGCAGTGATAGGCACGAGATAACTCAGACATTGTTGTTCAGTTGCTAAGTCATGTCTGACTGTTTGCCACCCATGGACTCCAACACATCAGGCTTCCCTGTCCTTCACCATCTCTCTAGAGTTTGCTCACACTCAGGTCCATTGAGTCAGTGATGCTATCTAACCATCTCATCCTCTGCCACCTTCTTCTCCTTTTGTCTTCAATCTTTTCAGCATCAGGATCTTTTCCAGTGAGTCAGCTCTTCACATCAGATGGCCAAAGTATTGGAGCTTCAGCATCAGTCCTTCCAATGAATATTCAGGGTTGATTTCCTTTAGGACTGATTGGTTTGGTCTCCTCACAGTCCAAGGGACTCTCAAGAGTCTTTTCCAGCACCACAATTCCAAAGCATGAATTCTTAAACACTCAGCTTTCTTTATACTCCAACTCTCATTTTACTTTATTAAGACATAAATAAGAAAGCTCACTCAATACTGCAGGCTCTGTAATATCAAGTCTATTATAACAAGCAGAGAAGAAAGATTCACTCAAAGATGCTTACATACCAATAAGCCAACTGTACACCAGCGCTAGGCAGGGTTTCAGGAATCACGGAAAGGAAGGACCATTGTGTGCTATGGTGGCTAACAGAAATATCATGAAGAATGTGTTACTAGATGTGTTGGGTTTGGGGAAGGTGGGCAGGGTGGTCCCTCACTGAGAGAGGAATTTATTATATTTGTCAAACTGGAGGCAAAGAATAGCATGAAATGAAGAATACAATGAAACCACAAAAGACTGACAAGTATACTCTGAGTTCTATTTAACCAACCTTGAAAAAGGTGTTTCTGTAGGCAGATGAAAGGGTGGCCATCTGTATAGAAGAACTCACACGGGCGTACTGATGAAAGGAGCAGGGGCACCAAGAACTGGACAGGCCAACCAACCGAACAGTCACTCAAAGTAAAGTTCTACCACTGTTTTTGTTGATGATCTTAAAATACTGTGCAAACAATGGCTAGCTAGAATAACATATGTCTTCTTACATTTGACCATTCGTGCTACTAAGAAGGGCTTCCCAGGTAGCACTAGTGGTAAAGGAACTGCCTGTCAATGCAGGAGGCATAAGAGAGTAACTTAAAGAGAGAATGAAGAACTAGGAACAGGAATTACTGAAAACTCCTTGAGAGGATTTTGTTATAAAGGGATCAAAAAAAGATCGAGGTTGCTGGAAGGGCATGAGAGATCAAGAAAGTTACTATAATTTATTAAAATATGAATATTATAGTTCGTTGAGAAGTGAGGTGAATGTGTGACATCGTTCTGTAGGAACTGGACTTATGGATAGGATCATGAATGCTGCCACTTATCCAACTAGGGAAAGCTTAATTACATTTCATTTCATACCTTGTCACCCATTGACTTTAAGTCTATATGAATTCTTAAACACTCAGCTTTCTTTATACTCCAACTCTCATTTTACTTTATTAAGACATAAATAGAAAGCTCACTCAATACTGCAGGCTCTGTAATATCAAGTCTATTATAACAAGCAGAGAAGAAAGATTCACTCAAAGATGCTTACATACCAATAAGCCAACTGTACACCAGCGCTAGGCAGGGTTTCAGGAATCACGGAAAGGAAGGACCAGTGTGTGCTATGGTGGCTAACAGAAATATCATGAAGAATGTGTTACTAGATGTGTTGGGTTTGGGGAAGGTGGGCAGGGTGGTCCCTCACTGAGAGAGGAATTTATTATATTTGTCAAACTGGAGGCAAAGAATAGCATGAAATGAAGAATACAATGAAACCACAAAAGACTGACAAGTATACTCTGAGTTCTATTTAACCAACCTTGAAAAAGGTGTTTCTGTAGGCAGATGAAAGGGTGGCCATCTGTATAGAAGAACTCACACGGGCGTACTGATGAAAGGAGCAGGGGCACCAAGAACTGGACAGGCCAACCAACCGAACAGTCACTCAAAGTAAAGTTCTACCACTGTTTTTGTTGATGATCTTAAAATACTGTGCAAACAATGGCTAGCTAGAATAACATATGTCTTCTTACATTTGACCATTCGTGCTACTAAGAAGGGCTTCCCAGGTAGCACTAGTGGTAAAGGAACTGCCTGTCAATGCAGGAGGCATAAGAGAGTAACTTAAAGAGAGAATGAAGAACTAGGAACAGGAATTACTGAAAACTCCTTGAGAGGATTTTGTTATAAAGGGATCAAAAAAAGATCGAGGTTGCTGGAAGGGCATGAGAGATCAAGAAAGTTACTATAATTTATTAAAATATGAATATTATAGTTCGTTGAGAAGTGAGGTGAATGTGTGACATCGTTCTGTAGGAACTGGACTTATGGATAGGATCATGAATGCTGCCACTTATCCAACTAGGGAAAGCTTAATTACATTTCATTTCATACCTTGTCACCCATTGACTTTAAGTCTATAAGGGTTTCCCTGGTGGCTCAGAGGTTAAAGCGTCTGCCTCCAATGCAGGAGACCCAAGTTCGATCCCTGGGTCGGGAAGATCCCCTGGAGAAGGAAATGGCAATCCACTCCAGTATTCTTGCCTGGACAATCCCATGGACAGAGAAGCCTAGTAGGTTACAGTCCATGGGGTCGCAAAGTGTCAAACACGACTGAGTGACTTCACCTCACCTTAATGATCTTACTTAATCTACATAGTGACCTGGTATAGGAAGCACTATTATCTTTAATTTGCCATGAAGAGACCAAAACTCTAGGAATATTAAGTAATTTGTCCAATGTCATTAGCTAAGTAATTTGATTATCAGAATTGCGTGAAATGTCTATGCACTCGTTTTACTCAGGATCTGCTATTACCCATGAATAATTGTTTTTTGCATGGCAAAGTAAGTCAATTTTTTATCACTCTCATGGCATCTATATCATAGCAAGAAGAGATAAGAAAGTCTTCTTCAGCAATCAATGCAAAGAAATAGAGGAAAAGAACAGAATGGGAAAGACTATAGATCTCTTCAAGAAAATTAGAGACACCAAGGGAACATTTCATGCAAAGATGGGCTCGATAAAGGACAGAAATAGTATGGACCTAACAGAAGCAGAAGATATTAAGAACAGGTGGCAAGAATACATGGAAGAACTGTACAAAAAAGATCTTCACGATCCAGATAATCATGATGATGTGATCACTCATCTAGAGCCAGACATCTTGGAATGTGAAGTCAAGTGGGCCTTAGAAAGCATTACTACAAACAAAGCTAGTGAAGGTGATGGAATTCCAGTGGAGCTGTTTCAAATCCTGAAAGATGATGCTGTGAAAGTGCTGCACTCAATTTGCCAGCAAATTTGGAAAACTCAGCAGTGGCCACAGGACTGGAAAAGGTCAATTTTCATTCCAATTCCAAAGAAAGGCAATGCCAAAGAATGCTCAAACTATCGCACAATTGCACTCATCTCACATGCTAGTAAAGTAATG
>SJYC01133468.1:0-25113 GCA_006408675.1 Madoqua kirkii
TCAATGTTTTGTTGTTCTTATCTTTATAGGAAGTGTTCATTTCCTATAGCAAATCTCAGTTTGTCTCACCAATTTCAAAGAAGGTGGATATCTACAACCCTAAATATATAGATTTATAGTATTAGAGCTAAATGTGGTTGGAAGGAATGAAATTTACATCTTGAAATCTCTCCTAAATATTGTCTTCTCTTTCCTTGTCTTTCTTGCCACATTTTTTTTGGAAGTTGTTGATGATAAACCAGATTATTTCCCTCACATCAAGCCAAATAGTCTAATTGTTAAGATGGAATTTCTAGTGGAATGACACTACAATGATAGTCTTCTGTGTTTTAGGCTTTTCTGTACTAGCTCACTGGAGAAGGTGATGGCACCCCACTCCAGTACTGTTGCCTGGAAAATCCCATGGATGGAGGAGTCTGGTAGGCTGGAGTCCATGGGGTTGCAAAGAGTCAGACACGACTGAGCGGCTTCACTTTCACTTTTTACTTGCATGCATTGGAGAAGGAAATGGCAACCCACTCCAGTGTTCTTGCCTGGAGAATCCCAGGGACGGGGGAGCCTGGTGGCTGCTGACTATGGGGTAGCACAGAGTCGGACACAACTGAAGCGACTTAGCAGCAGTAGCATCCTAGCTCATATCATCTTAAATCCCCACGAGGTGTTAGCCTTAAGATCTGTGAGTATTTGTCTTCTTCACATATCTATGGCTGTCTCTTATACACATCTCATATCATATGCCCTTGGGAAAAAATATTTTTCAGTTACTGGATGAAGAGTTCTAGATTGATAGAATTATTTAGATCTTTTATTTTTACTTACATTACTCTTTTATTTGTTCTGTCAATTGCCAAGGGATGAATATTAAAACATCCAATTATGATTTGGAATTTTTATCCTTTGAATTTTTAAAATAACTGCTTCATGTATTCTGAAGCTTAGCAGTTAGATTCACATATACTTATTATTGTTTTTTCTTTATGGTGGACTGACTCTTTTCTCATTATGTCATTATAAAATGTCACTCTTTCTGGGAAGTGTATTTTATCTGATATTAATACAGTTTAGTTCTGTCTTCAGATGTTTACTGTTTCCATAATGTACGGTTTTTCATCCATTTTCTTCAACCTACTTGTGCTTTAACATTTAAAATATGTCTCCTGTAAAATGGTAAGTGGTTGGTTGCTGCCTTTTAGTGACTTCTGACACTATTTCTAATTGGAAAGTCTGATTGCTAATTGGAAAGGTTAAGCTATTAACATTTAATGTAATGAATGATACATTATAATGTTATGAATGAATGACTTGGTTGTATTTAATTTCTGTTTGTCTCTGCTTTTGTTTCTCTGGCTTTCTTTTCCTACTCTTCTTTGGATCTTTGAGTTATTTGACTTCTTTTTTACTTAATCTACTGGCTTTTTGTTTATCTATTGTCTTTTTAGCAATATCTCTCTGCTTTAATTTAAAGTTTTAAAGATATTAAAATATATATTTACAGTTAATATTGTATGAAAGTGAAGTGAAAGTCTCTCAGTTGTGTCTGACTCTTTGTGACCCCATGGACTATAGTACATGGAATCCTCCAGGCCAGAATACTGGAGTGGGTAGTCTTTCCCTTCCCCAGGGGATCTTCCTAACCCTGGGATCGAACCCAGGTCTCCCACAGTGCTGGCAGATTCTCTACCTTCTTTACCAGCTGAGCCACAAGGGAATATTGTATAATATTTTATAAAATGTAAAAACTGCAATCATTTTAAGTCCATGTATCATACATACATGATACATATATCTTAAGGCACATTAACCCAACAGGTATATATTTTGATAAAATATATACTATATATATACATATATATCATATATGCATATATAATATATAATATCACAACTATTTTGCATTAATTTTCGCACTTAAGGCAAGAGATTTTTCCTTAGATAATATTTTTCCTAGGTTCTTCTCAAAATGATGCAGTTTTAGAACTGCCAGGATCTTTTTCTGTTTCTTTTGCTGCCTGTACCACACCCTGAAATCTAGATAGTCTTCTCATGTGACTGGGATTGATTTTGCTTATCTTTAGCATAAGAGGATCTTGCCAAGAACTGAAAGCAGCCTAGAGGCATCTCTCTCACATAATAGGCTTTATCTGTGCCCTTATTAGAATAAATGAATCTCACCATCTCCCTGTCCTCTTTTCCAGGGAGCTTTTAGCCTTAAATTACAGTGAGACGTACTACTCCACGAAAGGAGAGGAAATCACCAAACATCCTCAGATCACGGTATCTTACAGGGCCTTCCTCTCTCTCTTCTTTGAAAATATTATTTCTTTGCATTATTTTGAAACCATTCTAGCTTTACAAGTAATTGCAGAAAGTGTTACATCAGAATCAGAAAGTTGTGGGAAGTGTTAGTTAAAAAATAATAATCATAAATAATTTTAAAAATTTTTAAAAACTGTAGAGTTAATTTGGTTCTATCAACTAATGAGACCTTCTAAACACTACTGTTCACTTGCTCCTCCCACTAATACTGGTCAAAGAGTGTGGGAAATAAATACAGTAAGTATAAAATTAGAAAAAAAGAAATTAATCTTGCATTGACTGCCATCACTGAATGATCCTAGAATAGAAGCTATGATCCTCTGAATGCTAAAGGAGGCTGATTACTGTCTAACAAGCAAATCAATGACTGCTAATGTATCTTATTGATTTCTTTGTACCCAAAATGGTGTTAAGTCTGGAAGAAGGGTAAAGCAGGACACCAAAGAAGTATGAGGTACCCTAATGGAGCAGTAGTTAACCTAAAGGATAAAACTTAAAGATATGAAAAAATTTTAAAACTTCCATCTATTTGACTCTTATGTGAATCAAATCCCCTTGCTCGGTGCTTCTGATGCACCAACACTGAGTCCTCTCTTTCATTCTCCAAAAGAGTTTTGGTTCATTTATTATAGTGTTATTTCAGTGGATACAACTTCTGTTTTTATATTTATTTTCCATTCCAAAAGATGCCCACTGCAGCCTTTTAGCCAAGGATGACTTTATTCTCTTCTACCAAATGTACACTTTTTAAACCATATCACCTCTATTTAAGGCAGTTATCAGCTATGAAATCTAAGTCATCATGCACTCTTTGCAAAATAGAACAGTAAGAAAGTTGGGTTGCATTCTTCTACAAAGGGAGTGGATATTATTGTGTGAGGGTCTGAGGTCTAGGGCCATAGAAATTGTCACACATAGACAGGAAGTGAACAGAAGAAATTGATGAAAAGAGAAATTATCGGTGGAATCACCATGAATGGAGCACCAAGAAGGAAGTGATAAAGATGCCAAATGGTCGAAGCAGAGAGGCAGGGAAGTCATGAAGGAACCTGGTTAGCGAGTGAGACCTAATTTTTGTGATCATCAAAAACTTTGATTTGATTTCATATGCAACAGGGGAAATGTATAATGATAGCACAGGGAGGGTAATTTGATAGAGATATTAAGATGGATTAAGGAATAATATTTCTAAGGAGAAGGGTCACATTTCTGAGGTTAGCATCAACTCATAGACTGTTAGAATTGTGAGGGAAGAATTTATATACTGTTTTAAACAAAATAATCAAGCAATTAAAAGGATTCTAAAGTAGCTTTAAAATCTTCCAACATAAGAATGCAATGAGTGAATGCATTAATGAATACAACTATAATCTGTGAAACTAAAATAATGATTATTATTATGAATATAAAATGTATTATGAATATAAAATGTATAGATATTAATATTTGTATAAACCCAAACATGTACTTATATCAATAGCCTCTTTGTCTCTTTTAGGATCACTGTTTTTACCAAGGATCTATCTTACATGAGTTTGATTCTGCTGTCAGCATCAGCACATGTCATGGTCTGAGGTATGCACCATATCTTTCTACTTAAATGAGTTACTCTATGAATTTTCAAACACATTCTCTTTTATTTTTTTAAAGACACTTCATACAGAAAAAGTAATGGCAAAAAATTAATGGCAAAAAGTACTGTATATTTTTGGCATGAATATCCAATCTAGCACATTTTTTATGTTCATTTTAGACAAAAAAGATACAACATGCTCTAAGCAAGACTGATTTTTCAACATATGATCAAGGAATTCAGAGCTGGAAGATAACTGAGATTCATCCAGCCTGGCCTCTCATGTTATCAATCAGGATACTGACATCAGAGATTTGTTCCTGAACATTCATTTTGCTGGTGGTTGAACTCTGTCCAAAAATGTACCTTCTGCTTCCTAATCCTATACATTCCTACCACATCACAGCACAATGCTTCACAGCTTTTTACTAAATTAGGCAGTGTTTCCAGTCTCTGGAAAGTAAAAAAGTCAGAAGTAAAGCCGATATAAGTTGTCTCTAGATCTTGGGCTCAAGGACAAAGGAGGAATATGTTGAGAGGCAAAGTAGAAAAACAAGAAACTTGTATCTTCATTTATGAGGATTTTATGTGTTCAGTTTTCAGTATTTCCAAGAATAAAAAACCTTTTAACAACACAATTATCACATAGCAGTGTCTGTACCTTCATATATTTACTCTTTAATTGACACATACAAATTCACAAAATTTTTTCATGAATTCAGACTTGCCAGGGGTCTTCAACCATGAGTGGGAATTGCTACTCTACTCATGCTTCAGAGGAAAGATGGAGCTGTCAAACTTCTGAAATCCAGATGAGTTGTCTCTTAGCAAGGAGTCACATGCCATATCACCTCTTACTGTTGTTCAGTCTCTAAGTTACGTCTGACTCTTTGTGATCCCATGGACTATAGCATACGAGACTTCCCTGTCCTTCACTGTCTTCGAGGGTTTGCTCAAACTCATGTCCGTTGAGTCAGTGATGCCATCCAAAAATCTCATCAGTATATCACCTCTTATTCACTCAGAATACCTGGCTACCTGCTGACATGAAGCCTTGACTCCACTGTTTCCCCTTCTTACTTTTTAAATTTTATTTATTTTATTTAGAGGATAATTGCTTCATAATATGTTTCCCTTTCTTAAAAAGGCGAACTTCATAAAGTGGAACAGAGAAATACTGTACTAGAAATATCAATAACCTCAGATATGCAGATGATACCACTCTTATGGCAGAAAGTGAAGAGGAACTAAAAAGCCTCTTGATGAAAGTGAAAGAGGAGGGTGAAAAAGTTGGCTTAAAGCTCAACATTCAGAAAACTATGGTCATGGCATCCAGTCCCATCACGTGATGGCAAATAGATGGGGAAACAGTGGAAACAGTGGCTGACTTTATTTTGGGGGGATCCAAAACCACCGCAGATGGTGATTGCAACCGTGAAATTAAAAGATGCTTACTCCTTGGAAGGAAAGTTATGACCAACAGAGATAGAATATTAAAAAGCAGAGACATTACTTTGCCAACAAAGGTCTGTCTAGTCAAGGCTATGGTTTTTGCAGTGGTCATGTATGGATGTGAGAGTTGGACTGTGAAGAAAGCTGAGCACCGAAGAATTGGTGCTTTTGAACTGTGGTGTTAGAGAAGACTCTTGAGAGTCCTTTGGATGGCAAGGAGATCCACCCAGTCCATGCTAAAGGAGATCAGTCCTGAATATTTATTGGAAGGACTGATGTTGAAGCTGGAACTCCAATACTTTGGCCACTTCATGCAAAAAGTTGACTCATTGGTAAAGGCCCTGAGGCTGGGAGGGATTTGGGGCAGGAGGAGAAGGGAATGGCAAAGGATGAGATGGCTGGATGGCATCACCGACTTGATGCACATGAGTCTGAGTGAACTCCTGAGTTGGTGATGGACAGGGAGACCTGGCATTCTGCGATTCATGGGGTCACAAAGAGTCAGACACAACTGAGCAACTGAACTGAATTGAACTGAATGTAGCAGTAAAATGAGAGAGATTTTAAATAAACATTGTATTCCCAATTTCCACAGGGGGTTCTTCAGGGTGAGAGATCAAAGATACCTCATTGAACCAGTGAAATATTCAGATGAGGGAGAACATTTGGTGTTCAAATATGATCCCTTGATTCAGCAGCCTGCCAATTATTCTTGTACAGAGCTCAACTTTACCAGGACAACTGTTCCAAAGGATAATACTAAATCCCTGGAAGATTCCAAAATGGAAGTGAGTGCTTTATTTTAAAATCATTTTTATCCCACATCAAATGCCTCTTATTTTCCTTCTCATCTTAAAAGAGAGATTATAAGCCCAGTGAAAACAGTGTGTATGCTGCCTGAATCTGACTCTTCACTGTTTGAAATCTGAAATGTCAATGTTTTGTTGTTCTTATCTTTATAGGAAGTGTTCATTTCCTATAGCAAATCTCAGTTTGTCTCACCAATTTCAAAGAAGGTGGATATCTACAACCCTAAATATATAGATTTATAGTATTAGAGCTAAATGTGGTTGGAAGGAATGAAATTTACATCTTGAAATCTCTCCTAAATATTGTCTTCTCTTTCCTTGTCTTTCTTGCCACATTTTTTTTGGAAGTTGTTGATGATAAACCAGATTATTCCCCTCACATCAAGCCAAATAGTCTAATTGTTAAGATGGAATTTCTAGTGGAATGACACTACAATGATAGTCTTCTGTGTTTTAGGCTTTTCTGTACTAGCTCACTGGAGAAGGTGATGGCACCCCACTCCAGTACTGTTGCCTGGAAAATCCCATGGATGGAGGAGTCTGGTAGGCTGGAGTCCATGGGGTTGCAAAGAGTCAGACACGACTGAGCGGCTTCACTTTCACTTTTTACTTGCATGCATTGGAGAAGGAAATGGCAACCCACTCCAGTGTTCTTGCCTGGAGAATCCCAGGGACGGGGGAGCCTGGTGGCTGCTGACTATGGGGTAGCACAGAGTCGGACACAACTGAAGCGACTTAGCAGCAGTAGCATCCTAGCTCATATCATCTTAAATCCCCACGAGGTGTTAGCCTTAAGATCTGTGAGTATTTGTCTTCTTCACATATCTATGGTTTAGACTGTGTCTGAAACTTTCTAGATGTCTAAGAGGGGTTTTCTGATTAAATCAATCAATTAATAAATGATTGGTTAGCTCAGAAAAGAATAACTTAGTCAAATAGGTGAATGAGATGCCTCTGGTTTATACTTAGAGAATATGCATGTACCTAATGCTTGATACTGAAGGCTGAAAACGTAGAATTTCCTGGAACTGTGTTTTATAAAGTAAAGATCTATAATTAGCAATGTTTTACAAGTTTCCTTGGAATTGAATTTCAACAAAGGGAGATTGGGAGACAGAGGAATAGAAGGAATGCAGTCAGTCCTATTGACTGGTTATATGTCCTGCTCTCAACTATAGCTGGCCCTTTTTATATAAACTTACTTAGTGTTTACTTTATAAAAGGAAAAAAAACCTCAATGTTAAAAACTGTATTTATGATTATTTACTTATAACTCTTATTTTACCTGAAAGACTAAACAAAGAAATGAAGGAATATAAAATATGGAATGTTGCTTCAGTTTCACTAAAACCTGATGAATAGAGCCACATGTTTTAACAACATAATGGGTTTTCTTTACCTAAATTTCTAGAATTATTAGATATACTCTTGGACCTCACCTTACATAATACCAACATTTTTTCACCATGAAAATTTTAACTTAAAATGTTAAGATAAGAAATATTAACCATACTTCATTCAATTTTGCATACATTTCCAGAGCAAGGAAAAAGAAAAGCATATTGAACTATTCATTGTTGCCGACAATAACGTGGTAAGTTTTCACTTAAACATTTATTCTCTATTGTAGTTGTGATTTTTTAGCAAAGAGAAAGTAGTTTTTCATCAGAATTTCATTCCAGGTTCAAAGTTCTGTTTTTAGCTTCCCCGGACACATGTAAGAGACTGCTAAGAGCTGACTCATTGGAAAAAACTCTGATGCTGGGAGGGATTGGGGGCAGGAGGAGAAGGGGACGACAGAGGATGAGATGGCTGGATGGTATCACTGACTTGATGGATGTGAGTCTGAGTGAACTCCAGGAGTTGGTGATGGACAGGGAGGCCTGGCGTGCTTCGATTCATGGGGTCGCAAAGAGTTGGACACGACTGAGCGACTGTACTGAACTGAACTGAACTGATAAGGTCTTTTGGATATACAGCAGACTAAGCCAAAGTAGAACCCTCCCTCTCCATTATGAACATGTAGAAATGATAAACAACTTACAAAAAAATTGAAAATATGTTTACAGTCTATATGTGGGTTTCTGCTCAATTGCTCAGTCATGTTTACTGTAGCCCACCAGGCTCCTCTGTCTTTCTCAGGCAAGAATGTTGTAATGTGCAGCCATTTCCTTCTCCAGGGGATCTTCTTGACCCAGAATTGAACCTGTGTGTTCTGCATTACTGGCAGTCTCCTGCATTACAAGCAGATTCTTTCCTGCTAAGCCACCAGGGAAGCCCAAGTGGAAAGAAGTGGGGTGGACCACGATTTCTTGCCCTTCATCATATCTCTGGCTCCAGGATGATCCTTGATTATATGCTCCTAAGCCTGTGGCCACCATGGATACAGGAGGGCTGATAAAGTTGTTGTTTTTTGCAATATAGTGGTTGCTATGCAGCTTTAATAAGTTTTGTTATAATTATGGACTCTAAAGCAGCAGTCCCCAACCCATTTTGGCACCAGGAATTGGTATCTTGGAAGACAGTTTTTCCATGGACCAGGAAACGGGGAGATGGTTTCAAGTGCATGACACTTATTGGGCACTTTATTTCTATTATTATTACTTTAGCTCCACCTCAGATCATCAGGCATTTGATCTCAGAGGTTGGGGACCCCTGCTTTAAAGAACAATTATCAGTTGGCTTAATAAAAAGTATAATGCTATATAATGTAATGTGAAGAGGGAACAGAGTTATAAAGGAACACCTTAAAATAGTGCCAAGTTAAAGCTGCTTTTAGAAACTGCTATAACTGGTTATTTTATATTAAAAGTGTATTTCTGCATAAGTTGTCTAGATTTTTCAGCTCACTGGAAGGAAAGCCAATGAATTTTTTTCTTTGAAATATACTATGATGGGAATAATTTTGTTGAAATTACATTCAGTTTCTATGATCGATGAATGTTAATTGAATGTCTATTTTTCCAGTATCGCAGAAATAGTCAACCTCACAGTAGACTGAGGAACCGAGTTTGGGGAATGGTCAATTTTGTCAACATGGTAAGATGTGACACAGTTTGAATCAAGCCAAAAACACAGATGAAAGAAACTTTTAGGCTAGATCTCTGCTGGATTTTTGTAGTAATCTTGATACTGATACAGCCCAAAATACAATTCACCAAGGCGGCTAATTAACAAAATTCCATTGGAAAAAAAACAATCAAAGCAACAAATGAATCACATCTGTAAGTTTTAAGTTTTCTAAGTAAATGACATTTAATATTTAGACAAGTTTCAAACATTCGTTATTAAGCACAAAATTTACAAGGCAGTGTACAAAGACTTAACTACCCACCATGAATAATAAAACCCATTCTTTGAAATTACTGTTCCGTGACCTTGCACTGTATAGCAAAAAGGCTTTCAAGCATTAATTTATAGTCCATCTTCAGACAGAGAGATCAGGGGAAATATTTCTATGAAAAGCAGCGAAATGATTACTTTGTCTAACCTAGAAGGAACTAGAACCCTTTTAAATAAATAATACTGTGAATTTCATGCATCTTTTAAAAACTGACTCCTTCTGAGTTAGCCAGCTCCTTTACTAGGATAACGAGGGCCCCCCAAAAAGACACTGTAGAAATCACTCCTTTAGGTCAGAGATTTTTTCATTCACCAGCTGATCTGTTTCTAATTTTTCACTAGAATGTTTGGGAACCTGAACCAGCCCTGACGTGCACTGAATTCCCGGGTTAAGTGAGGCCATCAGTTTTGCTCCGCAGATAGGGAAAGTCATGAGCTGACCTCTATTCAAATTCTACTGGGCCTAGGGCTGTTGAATGGGCTATGAAGATTCCATGGTGAGGGTCCCTGGTCAGACAGACTGAAGTCTATATTCAGCAATGAGCAGGGCTGCAAATCAGATCAGATTCCCTGCTTGGGCACAGCAGGAGAAACAGCTCTGAAACTGGTAAAGCTTTGTTGGCTGTCTTAAGTCAAGCTGACCCCCTTTCCTAGCTGAACAGGATCACTGACTTGGCTTGAAGACTGTTAGCTCTGTCTGCCCATCTCTGAGGCTGAGCACTGCTGGGATACCCCTCTTTCAGGGGTTTTCACCAGTCCAGAAGGGGCTTTGCTCTGGGGGAATTTCAAGGGCTGCTTCTCCTATTTCTTGCAGTTATCTTTATTACTCCCCTAACATGGATCCAAATAAAACACAGATCTATCTCTCTCCTTGAGTTCGCATCCCCAAACTTGCACATTGCTGAATTTGTACTAAGTATTTTCAGTTCAGTTTAGTGATATTTTCTCACTAGAAGAGAATATATCCAGAGAATGGCAAATATCATTTCCATTTGCACTTGATTACAATTTTATGAACCTGAAGTCCGCCCAAGAAGGTAGACAGTCCAAAGAACCCAGGTTAAGAAAAAATCTTGCGGGACGTAACTCATCAAGAAAGACAATGGAGTGAACATCTAGTTAGGTTTGAGATCATGGTTTAGCTAAAGATCTAACTTCATAAGAGTTTATGAAAATCACAGTTCTTCATGGTTATGAAATGACCATGAGTCATGATTATTGTGTCAGCACATGAAATTCTATACAGTCATATTATGCAGGTTAAAAAAAAGTGAAAAATTAGTACACAGTTACTATTATAGCAATGATGTGAATATTAAACTTCTTAATAATCTTCTGTGAATATTATTATCAAGTTGACCTCTCTATTTCTGTTCTTAACTAAGTGTTTATAGTTTAGCATCCACTCCTCCTTTCAACTGACTTATACTGGCTATTTTGAGATATAAAATTGTTTAACACATAGTTCTTTGTCTCAAAATCTTCATAATATTTGCTTAAATTCTTTCTGTCCTGGCATCAAAGTATCTATCAACTATGTGTTTACAAAAGCAGATGGGAATAAGGGTGAGAAGACTTGAGCTACAACTATTTTTGTCTGCTTTGAAGCTTTGAGCAATTCCCAATGTTTTCTTACACGACAAAGTAATTCCAAAAATCAAACATGGAGCACAAACATGGCACATAGGTTACTGGTTTTTTTGTTTGTTTGTTTTTAATTTCTACAACTTTTTATTCGTGGAAAATTTTAGTTATATACAAAATGAGCAGAACAGTATAATGAACCTCTATATATCCATCATCCAATTTCAATGATTATCAACATTCTACTCTTTATCAATATCACAAGCCAGTGCCCACCACTTGCATTATTATTATTGTATTTTTACAGGTTTGGGGAGGTAAATTCAATACTTTGAAATACACAAGTCTGCATTCTTCTTCTTATTATTTTACAGGTTTGAGAGTGGTAAGTTCAATAGTTTGAAATACACAAGTCTTAGCTATAAAAATCTGAATAATCAACCCACCTATGTGAGCCACACTCCTATGACCATAAGAGAATCCATTTCCCACAAAATTCCTGTGTCCCTAGGAGTAACCTGCTGGCTCTCCACACCATTTTTCTGAAAATTTTCACTGTAGATTAGTTCTCCTCTAAGAGCTTCACATAAATGGAATTACCCCATGTGTCCCCGTCTGTGTCTGACTTCTCTTGCTTAGCACAATGCCTGAGGTGCACTCATGTTGCTGTGTGTGTATTAGTGGTTTGTTCTCTGACACTTCCAGGTAGTTTTCTAAGGTATGGAAATCACAATTTGTTCACACACTCTCCCATTGATATTCATTTGAGTAGTTTCCAATCTGGGCTACTGTGAATGAAGCTGTTATGAACATTTTTTCACAAATCCCTTTGCAGACAATGCAGTATCAACGTTCTAGTCTACTACTATATCAACTCATGACCTCAGTAGAGAAATGGATAAGGAATATTCATTTTGTTGTATGCCAGGGTTCATAAATTCATGTTTTCAGACCAGGTATTATCTCAGATCTTTACTTATGTATTTATTTTAGACATATCCTGAGCCCAATGCCTATCAGAATTATAATTCAAAGAGAATCAGATGTTTTTAGTCAAGTTTCTTGGTTGGCCATAGCAGTTCACCCAATATTCAACCTCATATTCTGTTTCAATGCAACTATTTATAAAAGGAGGCTTGAACTTTTGACTATGTACTTCACACATCAAAATTACTTTTTTAATATAAAGAAATATAGTAACAATAAAGGATCCTTCTGCAATTTGACATTGTAAAAAGTTGTTTCTCCTTTGAACAGATTTATAAAACCTTGAACATTCATGTGACGTTAGTTGGCCTTGAAATATGGACAAATGGAGACAAAATAGAAGTAGATTCAAACACTGAAACTACCTTATTACGTTTTTCAGCTTGGCAAGAAATAATCCTTAAAAAAAGGAAAAATTTTGATCACAGTATGTTACTCAGGTATGTAACTGCTCTATTTTTCTGCATATTAGATGGATTACTTTTAAAATGAAAATAATACAAATAAACTAAAATATTTTTAAAGCAGTTGACTTTTGGATAAAAGTCACAGGAATAAAACATTGTATGTGGTTATATAGAAAATTTCCAAATGACCTTGTAAATGATCTTTTTCCTAATAATGGTCTTTCAACATCAATTTTGATGTCCTTACAGCTACTATATAAGGGTGGTACCAGCTTTACCTATTCATCTACCTGTAATCCTAGTATTTCTCCTAAGACCTACAAAATAGCCCACAAATACACTTTCTAGAGATTTCTTCAAGAAAATTGGAAACATCAAGGGAAAACTTCATGAAAGGCTAAGCATGATAAAGGACAGAAAACAATAAGGACCTAACAGAAGCAGCAGAGATTAAGAAGAGGTGGCAAGAATACACAGAAGAACTGTGCAAAAAAGATCTTCATGACCCAGATAACCATGACGGTGTGATCTCAACTAGAGTCAAGCATCCTAGAGTGTGAAGTCAAGCGGGCCTTAGGAAGCATTACTACAAACAAAGCTGGTGGAGGTGATGGAATTCCAGCTGAGCTATTTCAAATCCTAAAAGATGATGCTGTTGAAGTGCTGCACTCAATATGCCAGTAAATTTGGAAAACTCAGCAGTGGCCACAGGACTGGAAAAGTCAGTTTTCATTCCAATCCCAAAGAGGCAATTTCAAAGAATGTTCAAATTACCATACAGTTGTGCTCATTTCACATGCTGTTAAGATTATGCTCAAAATCCTTCAAGCTAGGTTTTAGCAGTATATGAACAGAGAGCTTCCAGATGCATAAACTGGATTTAGAAAAGGCAGAGGAACCAGAGATCAAATTGTCAACACCCATTGGATCATAAAGAAAGCAAGGGAATTCCAGAAAAACATCTACTTCTTTTTCATTGAATATGCTGTATGGATCACAACAGACTGAAAAATTCTAAAAGAGATGGAAACACCAGCCCACCTTGCCTGTCTCCTGTGAAACCTGTATGCAAGTCAAGAAGCAACAGTCAGAACCTTACATGGAACAATTGACTGGTTCAAAATTGGGAAATGAGTACAGCAAAGCTGTATATTGTCACCCTGTCTGTCACATGCAGAGTACATCATGCCAAATGCCAGGCTGGATGAATCACAAGCTGGAATCAAGATTTCCAGGAGAGATATCAACAACTTCAGATATGCAGATGTGTACGTGTGCTAAGTTGCTTCAGTTGTGTCCAGTTCTTTGCTACCTTGTGGACTGTAGCCCATCAGGCTCCTCCTCTATCCATGGGATTCTCCAGGCAAAAATAGTGGAGTGGGTTGCCTTGCCCTCCTCGAGATGATTTTCTTGACCCAGGGATAGAACCTACATCTCTTAGGTCTCCTGAGTTGGCAACTGGCTTTTTTACCACTCACACCACCTGGAAGCCCAGATATGCAGGTGATACCATACTAAGAGCAGAAAGGGAAGAGAAACTAAAGAGCCTCTTGATGAAGGTGAAAGAGGAGAGTTAAAAAGCTGGCTTAAAACTCAGCATTCAAAAAGTAAGATTATGGCATCTGATCCTATCACTTCATGGCAAGTAGAGAGGGAAATGTGAAAGCCGCAGCATATTTTCTTTTCTTGGATTCCCAAATAACTGTGGACGGTGACTGCAGCCATGAAATTAAAAGGCACTTCCTCCTTGGAAGGAAAGCTATGACAAACCTAGACAGGGTATTAAAAACTATAGAGACATCACTTTGCCAACAAAGGTGTGTATAATCAAAGCTATGGTTTTTCCAGTAGTCGTGTGAGGATGTGAGAGTTGAATCATAAAGAAGGCTGAGTGCCAAAGAATCGATGCTTTTGAATTACAGTCTTGGAAAAGACTCTTGAGAGTCCCTTGGACTGAAAGAAGATCAAACCAGTCAATTCTAAAGGAAATTAACCCTGAATGTTGGAAGGACTGATGCTGAAGCTGAAGCTCCAATACTTTGGCCACCTGATGGAAAGAGTTGACTCATTGGAAAAGACTCTGATTCTGGGAGGATAGGAGGAGATGGGGCAACAAAGGATGAGATGATTGGATGATATCATTGACTCAAAGGACATAAGTTTGAGCAAACTCCAGGAAATAGTGAAAGACAGGGAAGTCTAGCGTGCTCTAGTTCATGGGGTCACAAAAACTCAGACATGACTTGGTGACTGAACAACAATAACAATAGCATTATCTCAATGTTAACTTTCAGTCTGAGCTCAGAACTATGAAGCTTGCAAGGCCCATAATCAGAGCTCAGGTCTAGTTATTTAGCAGATTGATGAGCAAACCAGAACTCCAGATATCATTCCTGGTATCACAATGGCCGTAACACATAGCTCCAGCGGAATAACTGTATCTGGTTTAGTTTCACACATTTATGTACTACCATGTCCCAAAATCATGGAGGGTAAACTGAAATACCATCATGACCTTCATAGCAAGCAAGGACCATGCTTAATCCGTGGATGTATGTCTTAAAATACTTAATAAGTTAGTCTAGGAATATTAATTTGTTTTACATAGACAAACTTTTACTTCCACGAATGTCTCTTATTCTGAGCAGTAGCCTCACACACTAATAGTATGCCTACAAATAGGAATATGGAGAGGGGGATGCTAAATGTTTAACTGACCATCATATTTGGAACTTCTTATGCGTTGGGTTTCTTATATCTCTTCCTTCTATATTCACATAGATCTAGAAGTGATTGGATACCATATATAACATTATCATGTTGTGACTTTTGGTTTTCAGTGACAATGAGCTAAGTTAGAATCTAGATGGTGCTTTCTCATGGTTTATCTCCATAACTGATATTCTCTCAAGATCCCCAGAGTCTGGAAAGATCAGAATCCTAAATTCTTCCAAGATGCATAGTCAAATACTAAGACTTTTAAATATAGGGAGAAAAATATTTCAGTAGTGAAGACAGAAAAATAGCATCTCTCTTGATGAAAAAATTTGAAGACTGAGAGTAGTCACCTGACAACCTTTTTTGTATTTGAACTCTCCATATTATACTCTGAGTTTCCTTGGTGGTTCAGACCGTAAAGAATCCGCCTGTAATTCAGGAAACCTGGGTTCAGTCCCTGGTTGGGAAGGTCCCCTGGAGAGGTAACAGCTACCCACTCCAATATAGCGGCCTAGAGAATTCCACGGACTGTATAGTCCATGGCATAGCAAACAGTTGGACATGACTGAGTGACTTTTACTTTCACTTTATGATTCTCTAAGAATGGCCCTCCAACCTATGATAGTTCTTTCTAGAGTGGTAAAACTCTAAATGCTCTTCTTGAAAGCATATGAGATTTGGGTCCCTTTAGAATACGCATCTACATCTGTCTTTTTAGACAATCCAGGAGTAGGCCTATTTTACATGACAAGTGTTTTTGAAATATCTGATAATAGTTATCAAATTCTCCATGAGTTTCTATGGTTAATTATTTTTGTTTTAATTTTCAAGCACAGCAAACTAATCATGATGTTGAGTCTGTTCACTATGCTGCATTTTCCCCTCTGAACCTTTTTAAATATTTCTGTCTTTTAAGTGACCTTATCCAAAGTTGAGAGAAAGGCAAACTAAAGTTAAGCAAATGTACTCTGACCTTATTATGATTTTTTTGGGAAAGGGCATTTTTATAATTTAATTTCAAGATTATATTTACTTTCTAAATGCTTCTAAAATGCCACATGTTTAAAATGAGCTTGATATCAACTAAGGTCATCCTCCATTCCAGAACTCCAAGAAAAAGGAAAGGTACTTTTCATGTACCAGGGTACTAGGACTGGGGGGTTCACTTCACTTCAGTCTTTGTGTTAATTGAACTATGGGTTTATTTGTATTTTGTTCATAGTGGAAAGTGGCTCTATGCACAGGTGCATGGAACTTCCTATCCAGGGGGGATGTGCCTGCCCTATTATTCCTCCAGTGTTGTTAAGGTGAGCTGTGTTTTATTTATGTTACATTATTAATTAGAACGTTTACCTTAAAGTACTGTAATTTTCTGTGTTCTGTTGAGAGGAACCACGTATGCATCTTATCATACATTCCCATCAAAATATGTCATGATGAAGCTGTCTTGTTTCTTTTTTAAGTGGAAAATGTATTATAAAAACTATAAATACATAATGAAGATAAACCAGTGCTTTTCAGAATCTGAAAGAACATTGGATTTTGGATGATTCTTCCTGCCTTTGAAACCTTCACTAGCATGATAAAAATAATCACACTGATAGAATTTTAGTATATATTTCTATTTTTTTACAAAGTCAAATATGAAATCTGAAGATTTCAGCAGCAACTTTCTGTCAAACTCCTGTTAATGGTATAAGCCTACTTAAAGGTTCTTACATATCAAAAGAGTATTCAGTACTTATGTTAATATATGAATTAACATACAAAGACTAGGACAGCTCTTTTGCCTATTACATAATAGTTATTTATAAAGACATGTGATGTACATAAAACTTGATGACTGGTTTAGCAAGTGAACATAATTGCTTTTATTCAGAAAATGTATAAGCTACTTCAAATATCATATATAGGTGGCCTTACCATTCAATTTTAACAAGCCTATTACCTACAAACTGCCAACACCCCTTATTTACCTGATCCCTTCCCAAGTCACTAGGCTTCCAGTAAATTCTGTCCAAGTAACTGTAAGATAAGCTTTAAAATATCAAAGTTGATTTCCTTTAGTGTCTTTACCTAGTTGTTGCTATGCTCAAGACAGTCTTGTAAGACCTTGAACTTAAAAGCTAGTACTTATTAAGATGACTACCTGATTTTTCATCCCCATGGTTCTTTTTATGATTATGATTTTGCCTATAATATTTCAGAAATAAAATTTTGCATAATAGAGTTAAATTAATCTAATATAGGCTGTGCACTCCAATTATGAAATTATAACCTATCCAGCATACATTTTAAATGTCATATGAGTAAGATGAAATTACCAGATTAGGGATGTTTTTCCTTTATAGTAACCTGTTTCCCACCCCTCTTCAGAAATTAAAATTTTCCACTAACATAGAAATTAAAATATAAAATAGAAGTAAGAACAGTGATAGCAATCAATGCTGCCTTTGATTTTCCATTACTGATCTTCTGACTTTTTTCACAGTAGTAACTCCCTCTTCATGATTGTATCACATTATTGCTTAATGTAAGATTATAAATTGAAAATTATAAACTCACATATTTTTATTTTTATGCCCTTTGAATATCTAGTAATAGGAGATAATCAATAATGTTTATTTTATTGTTAGAATGTTAATTAATAAGTTTGAGCTATTTGTAAGAATGAGTCTATATAAAATCAATAATGACTATTGCTTCACACACACACAAAAAAAATTACAAATGTTAGAGTTAGAGACCATAAAAAGATTTTGTCCAACTTCAGTATATAAGTAAAGAAATTAAGGTACAAGAATGGAAGATAATTAAGTTCTTAATCTCTCAGATAAGATACTAATTAGCCAGAAGCTAGAAACCAGATCTTGGGAGAAGGCAATGGCAACCCACTCCAGTACTCTTGCCTGGAAAACCCCATGGATGGAGGAGCCTGGTAGGCTACAGTCCATGGGGTTGCTAGGAGTCGGACACTACTGAGTGACTTCACTTTCACTTTTCACTTTCATGCATTGGAGAAGGAAATGGCAAGCCACTCCAGTGTTCTTGCCTAGAGAATCCCAGGGACAGGGGAGCCTGGTGGTCTGCCATCTATGGGGTCGCACAGAGTCGGACATGACTGAAGTGACTTAGCAATAGCAGTAGAAACCAGATCTTAGTGACTACTTCAAAGCTTATGTACTGTAGTGTGCTATTTTATAGAAGTTTTTAATGCAAGACTTTTTTGGCTTCAGGATCTTTTACCTGACTTCAATGCAATTGCGAGCAGAATTGCACACCAGTTGGGGCATAACCTTGGGATGAGTCATGACGATTACCCATGTACCTGTGCTTTGGAAAAATGTGTGATGAACAGTGGTGGAAGGTGAGATTCCAACACCATAGAGAAAATATTTCAATATTGGAGGAATGACTTTGATTAAAACTCAGTGTTATGGGGCTATATGGTTATTATATGGCTATGGTTTCCCTGGTGGCTTAGAGGGTAAAGAATCTGCCTACAATGCAGGTAGCCCAGGTTTGATCCCTGAGTCAGTAAGATCCTCTGGAAAAGGGAATGGCAACCCACTCTAGTATTGCCTGGAGAATCCCATGGACAGGAGGAGCATGGTGGGCTGTAGTCTATGGGGTCACAATGAGTCTGACACAACTGAATGACTAGCACTATGATTATTATCTGGAATTTTCTTAATATCCTGGGTAAGAACTTAGTAACTGATATCTAATTTTACATCATTATCTACATAATTAGTAATATTTGGGAGGGAAACACACCATCCCCCTCAAATGTCTTCAAGACTTTAAAAATCCATCTGTAGTTAATCATTGTATCAATAATAATGAGCAGGGAGTCAAAACCAGAAGAAGATAGAAGGGAGGTGAGTTTCAATTTGAAAAGAAGTCTATCACGTTCCTAGGATGTTTACAAAAATAAATGGCTTAGGAAATGCTATAGAGAAGTATTTTTGCAAGGTATCCTGTTAGCTAGTGCTTACTTTTTAAAAACTTGAACATGATTCAGTCCCTGTATTGAGAAGCTAGGAATCTTGCACACATGATAAACAAAAATATAGATTATTTCAAGTGGAACAATAAGAAGTGACATGGAAACAGCAGGTACAGCTGGCCTAAATGTAGGCTTCAGGGGGCTTTTCAGGTAGGACTGATGGTAAAGAGCCTGCCTGCCGATGCAGCAAACACAAGAGACGTGAGTTCAATACCTGGGCTGGGAAAATTCCCTGGAGGAAGGCATGACAACCCACTCCAGGATTCTTGCCTGGAAAAATTCCATGGACAGAGAAGCCTGGTGGGCTACAGTCCATAGGGTCACAGAGGTGAACAGGGCTGAAGTGACTTAGCACATATGCACACAGGTTTCAGGAAGCATATTCTGGAAGATATATAGTCTGCATATTTTCACTAAACTAGCCTGTGCTGGCTATATTTCAAAAAGACATTTCATATAATGAACAGTCCAGTTACTGCTCTGCTGTACCAGTAAGGCAAGAACAAGAAAGGTAAATGGACTCTGAGTCCATCATTTCTACTGGTTTTGTTTTGGCTGCTCTGGGTCTTTGTTGCTGCCTGTGGGCTTTTCTCGAGCTGAGAGGAGCAGGGCCCACTCTCTAGGTGTGGTGCATGGGCTTCTCATTGCAGTGGCTTCTCTTCTTGTGGTGTGGTGTACAGACTCGAGAGCATGGGTTCAGTAGTTGTGGCGCATGAACTTTGTTGCCCTGAGGTATGTGGAATATTCCTGGATCAGGAACTGAACCCACATCCCCTGCATCAGCAGGCAGACTCCCAACTACTGGCCCACCAGAGCAGTCTTCTCTTTGTTTTTTGTTCTCATTTCTCCATAGAATTTTCACAGCTGTTCTACCACTATGCATTGATATGATTAATCTTTATTTTTAACTTATCCTAACTCTAGCATTCCTGCACTGAAATTCAGTAAATGCAGCAAACCCAGTACCAGCAATTTCTCAAGGATTACAGGCCAACGTGCATGTTCAATGTCCCATCTTCTGACAAGTTTTCTGATTACCCATATTGTGGAAACAACAGGTTGGATGATGGAGAGGAGTGTGATTGTGGCCTTGTTCAGGTATTTGCAAACAATGCTGTCTTTCAGTTTACAAAGTGTCAACTCAGCCAGAACCTAGGCAGGGATGTAGCCATTAATCAGCCATGGTAATCCTTGTAAAGCTTCAACAAGTATGATTAAAAACAAAAAGAATTGGAACATGCTGTTGGGTAGCCTCTTTGCAAACTTCTTCCCAAGTCATGAATTGTCTGCAGTGATCTTGCCTCAGGTCTAAATCCGTCTCATTAGCCTGGTTTATATGCTAATTGGCTCTTCTAGTGCTGAAGGGCCCATCGGTCTCCTTAAGTCTGATCTCTCTTGCACAGTAGGATTTGTTCTACAAAATCCCTCACAGTCAGTTGAGTTTGACTCGGGGCCTTATGATGCTAGTCTATATCCCTGTTGACCAGTTGACATTATTAGAAAATTTAATTGGACAGAAACCTTCCAAATGTACACAGATTTATAGCAGTCTTTGGAACATTTAGAATAAGCCTTGCAGGCATATTTTAAATTAACTCTTAATCTGCTTTTCTCCTACATAGAAGCTCTTTCTTTCGAGAGCTCATCATATAGGTATGAATCCTAGATAACGACTTCTCACATTATCAAGTGCTTATCAGTCACCCCGGCATGTTGTTAGAATGTGGACTCTGATTCAGTATGTCCAGAGTAGAACTGAGATCCTATTCCTACCAACCTGTAACATTGTGATGATGCTGGAAGTCCAAGAACCACATTTTTGGTGGCTATGCTGTTAGACATTGCACAATTCAAAAGAAGTGTAGTAAGATGGCCACAAAGAGACTCCATGATCAGAGTGGAGACTGTGACAGGTTCAGAGGTTACAGCTTCTAGTTTTCAAATGTCTAGGATTAAATGTGAAGAAAATCTTAACTTCGAAACTGATGCTTTTGCCCATGTGCATTGTTTGGAATACTGCTACAGCTTCATTCTAACACTTGAAATACCTTACTTCGGGGTTCCTAATTCAGGCCATGGACCAGTCTGTAGCATGTTAGGAACTGGTCTGCACATCAGCAGGTGAGCAGTGAGCAAAGCTTCATTTGTATTTACAGCTGCTCCCATTGTTCACATTACCACCTGAGCTCCGCCTCACAGCGTATCATTGGAGGTATAACAAATATAATGCACTTAAATCATCCTGAAACCATCCCTCAAACTCAGTCCATAGAAAAAATGTCTTCTATAAAACTGCCCCCTGGTGCCAAAAAGGTCACAAACTTTGGGCTTGTGAGAATTCACTAGCTGTGGAGTATGAACAGCTCCAAGGAAACAAAATAAAAGTCCCAAACACTAGTTGTAAGCAGTAGCCTTTATACACGTATCATAGTCAAGGACCATGCATTTAAATTGAACTCTGAAAAACAACTAAGGCTAAGTTCCACAGAAACACAGTAAATGAACTCTTTAAACAGGAGCCAAAGTACAAAGCACTTCTGATCTTTCATTTCTGATGATTGCCAGGACTGCACGAATCCTTGCTGTGATGCACGCAAATGTATGCTGAAGCCAGGGTTTACTTGTGCTGAAGGAGAATGCTGTGAATATTGCCAGGTAAGAGACTCTGCTAGGACTGGTTTCTCTATTTTCAGTTTATTAAGTATACATAAAACCAAAGAGCTGTCTGATCACTGAGTGACCTTACATTACCAGTCCCAGATTGCAGCCAGATATGCTGGTACTCAATAGAGCCTCTTCTGAAATGCTCTAGGCTTTAAACCCTGATCTGTGCTGAGGTTTAGGAAGTGGAGAAGTGGGTAAGCAGTGCTTAGAATTTTAGAAGTGGAGTCATACAACCAATATTATTTTTGGTCTTTTTTCAGTGACCACTAGCTGATTTCACCTTAGCTGAGGGGGAAAATGGCACCCCAACTGCAGTGAACTAACAGGGAAAACAGTTTACTGGAAGCCAGCAGCAGCAGTAACTAGTACCTAGAGATAGATCCCTAAGAAAGATTATCAGAAGCCCAAATGCTTCTGTCCAAGGTTTCACTGACTCTTCCTTAATGCCACTAGATCATGAACTAAAAAAGGAAATGAAGTGTGTTTAATTCATCTTCAAATCTCTCCAAAACCCCAGCAAAATCAAATATATATTGATTTCTTGGGAGTGGAGATTTCTTATTATAGTCAGGGGTTCCCAGTTTTGTGTGTATGGTGGGCTGGGGGAGAGGGACGAAGGATTGAGGAAGGCAAGATATAACCATTCCAGCTCTGCCCCAAGGCTGTTAAATACCACCAGCTTGTCATTCCTAAAATTATGTACAAGCCAAAAAAGATAGTAATTCTCAGTGGAAAGGAGAAGGAAATCATGATCTCATGACCCATCCTTAAAACTTCTTTTAGTTAAATTAAATGGGTCAACCTACTTACTTCCTCCTACAAACTGACCCTTCCTTGCCTGCCTAAGGATGCCCAAGAATCAATCTCTTCATTTTTCTTCCACAGATGAAAAAAGCAGGGTCTATATGCAGACCAGCAAAAACTGAATGTGATTTCCCTGAGAGGTGCACTGGCCACTCATCGGGGTGTCCTAAGGACCAATTCCAAGTAAATGGATTTCCTTGCAAGAACTCAAAAGGCTACTGCTTCATGGGGAACTGTCCCACCCAGGATGATCAGTGCTCTGAATTGTTTGATCATGGTAAGAGACAGTGACAATGAATGATGGATAAAGATAATAGCCGCTATTTCTCTGTTACTATCCATTAGGAATTTGGGGACAGGATTGGAGATAATATCATTTATGGCAGATATGACCTGGCACCTTTATAAATAATACCTTTAATATTCATTGACTTTACCTCTAATATTAATTGGCTGGCTTCTCAGGTGGCTCAGTGGTAAAGAAGCCACCTATCAATGCAGGAGATGTAGGAGACACAGGTTCAATCCCTGGGTTGGGAAGATCCCCTGGAGGAGGAAATGGCAACCCACTCCAGTATTCTTGCCTGAAGAATCCCATGGACAGAGGAGCCTGGCAGGCTATGGTCCATGGAGTCGCAAAGTGTCAGACACAGTTGAGCAACTGAGAACACACACACACACACACACATTAATTGACTATCTAAGTATGTGGGTTAAGGTATGTTTGTTTCTTTTTTATACTCGTATTCCTTCCTAAAATATCCTCCTGATGCAATAAGATAGTTTTAAAATTATTTATTTATCCCATCTGTTTCACTACTATGTAAGTGATAATGAAATTTCAATTATATTAGAAAAGTAAGGCATTTATGATTTGTCACATTCACGTTGTCATTGTTTTACTTTTATCATACTGCTTTGGATCTCAGAAGCAAAATCCAGTTCTGATATTTGCTACAAGATGAATACAATTGGAAATAAATTTGGTTACTGCAAAAACAAGGGACGCATATTAATTCCTTGTGAAGAAAAGTAAGTACCTTGTAAATAAAAGCATGTGCCCTCTCAAAGCATTTTGCAAAATCAGAACAGCTTTTACTCTGACAGCTGACAGTCTCTCTTTTTCACTCAAGAGATTAGGAAAAGAGGGCTTCCCTGGTGGCTCAAGTGGTAAAGAATCTACAAGCAATGCAGGTGACCTGGGTTTGATCCCTGTGTCGGAAAGATCCTGTGGAGTAGGGATGGCGACCTACTCCAGAATTATTGCCTGGAGAATTCCACAGACAGAGGAGACTGGTGGGCTACAGTCCATAGGGTGGCAAAGAGTTGGACATGACTGAGCGACTAAAACTTGCTTTTTAGAAAGAAAGGAGAGCAAGAAGGGAGAGAGCACACATCCCTGATGGAATTAACTGGTTTTATGTTCTGTATTTTGTAACTGAAAATCATGGAATGCAGGAAAGAAAGATGAGAAAGATTTAAGATTCTTAGAAAGAAAAAGAGGTGAAGAAACAGCAAAAAAAAAAAAGAGAGAGAAAGAGAGAAGGAAAGAGAAGGGGGAAATAGGTAGAAAAGGGGAAAAGAGAAAGAAGGAAAGTCATCAGAAGAAAGAATGATAGACGCTGACATTGAAGACAGAATGGGGGAATCAAATATTAGATCCAATTTCTTTAACACATGTGCTAAACCCATCTTCTGGGTTTGTTTCTGATGTATGACATGGTTCCTGTATTCTCCCAAACAGGATCTGTACTGAATGCAATGATAAAAACCTAGAGTCAAGTTCAACTTTGCTTCTAAATATACTTCTAAATATGAGCAGTTCCTTAATTTGCTGTATTTCCAACTGTTGTGTCATCTGTGAAGGAAAAGAGAAAGAAGGAAAGTCATCAGAAGAAAGAATGATAGACGCTGACATTGAAGACAGAATGGGGGAATCAAATATTAGATCCAATTTCTTTAACACATGTGCTAAACCCATCTTCTGGGTTTGTTTCTGATGTATGACATGGTTCCTGTATTCTCCCAAACAGGATCTGTACTGAATGCAATGATAAAAACCTAGAGTCAAGTTCAACTTTGCTTCTAAATATACTTCTAAATATGAGCAGTTCCTTAATTTGCTGTATTTCCAACTGTTGTGTCATCTGTGAAAAGGGGGTTATGATAATAGCAATTTCATAAAATTTTTAAAATGAGAATCAACTGATGTGCTCTATGCAAGCAAGAAATATTTACTGTTCTGACTCAAGTTCAGTCAGTTCAGTTCAGCCGCTCAGTAGTGTCCCACTGTTTGCAACTCCATGGGCTGCAGCATGCTAGGCTTCCCTGTCCGTCACCATCTCTCAGAGTTTACTCAAACTCATGTCCATTGAGTCGGTGATGCCATCAAACCATCTCATCCTCTGTCGTTCCCTTCTCCTCCTGCCTTTAAACTTTCCCAGCATC
>SJYC01133469.1:0-13673 GCA_006408675.1 Madoqua kirkii
TCTTGCCACTTCTGCTTCTGTTATTGTACCCATCTTTGCATGAAATGCGCCCTTGGTTCTCTAATTTTCTTGAAGAGATCTCCAGCCTTTCCCATTCTATTGTTTTCCTCTGTTTCTTTGCACTGATCATTGAGGAAGGTTTTCTTATCTCTCCTTGCTATTCTTTGCAACTCTGCATTGAAATGTGTATATCTTTCCTTTTCTCCTTTGCTTTTCACTTCTCTTCTTTTCACAGGTGTTTGTAAGGCCTCCTCAGGCAGCCATCTTGCTTTTTTGCCTTTCTTTTTCTTGGTGATGGTCTTGAATTCTGTCTCCTGTACAGTGACATGAACCTCCATCCTTAGCTCCTCAGGCACTCTGTCTATCAGATCTAATTCCATGAATCTATTTGTCACTTCTACTGTATAATCATAAGGGATTTGATTTAGGTCATACTTGAATTGTCTAGTGGTTTTCCCTACTTTCTTCAATTTAAGTCTGAATTTGGCAATAAGGAGTTCATGATCTGAGCCACAGTCAGCTCTTGGTCTTGTTTTTGCTGACTGTATAGAGCATCTCCATTTTTGGCTGCACAGAATATAATCAATCTGATTTCACTGTTGACCATCTGGTGATGTCCATGTGTAGAGTCTTCTCTTGTGTTGTTGGAAGAGGGTGTTTGCTATGACCAGTGTGTTCTCTTGGCAGAACTCTATTAGCCTTTGCCCTGCTTCATTCTGTATTTCAAGGCCAAATTTGCCTGTTACTCCAGGTGTTTCTTGACTTCCTACTTTTGCATTCCAGTCCCCTATAATGAAAAGGACATCCTTTGGCGATGGTAGTTCTATAAGGTCCTGTAGGTCTTTATAAAACCATTCAACTTCAGCATTCTTGGTTAGGGAATAGACTTGTATTACTGTGATATTGAGTGGTTTGCCTTGGAAACAAACAGAGATCATTCTGTCATTTTTGAGATTGCATCCAAGTACTTTATTTCAGACTCTTTTGTTGACTGTGATAGCTACTCCATTTCTTCTGAGGGATTCTCACCCACAGTAGTAGATATAATGGTCATCTGAGTTAAGTTCACCCATTCCACTCCATTTTAGCTCACAGGTTCCTAAAATATCACCATTCACTCTTGCCATCTCCTGTTGGAGAAAGGAACAGTGACCCCTCAAGAGACTGACCCAGAGTTGCCCAAGAGTGTCCGGTGGAGGCGTGGGTTGGTGGTGGCCTACTGCAGGATTGTGGGCACTGAGTATAGCTGTACATGCATTGGATCTTTTGAAGAAGGTCGCCATTATCTTCATTACCTCCACCATAGTTTAGCCCCAGGTAAATAACAGGCAGGCAACACAGCTCCACTGGTCAACAGAAAATTGGATTAAAGATTTACTGAGTATGGCCCCATCCACCAGAACAAGACCCAGTTTCACTTTCAGTCAGTCTCTCCCATCAGGAAGCTTCCATAAGCTTCTTATCCTTCTCCATCAGAAGGCAGACAGACTGAAAATTACAATCATAGAAAACTAACCAATCTGATCACATGGACCACAGCCTTGTCTAACTCAGTGAAACTATGAGCCATGCCAAGTAGGGCCACCCAAGACAGACGAGGCATGGTGGACTGTTCTGACAAAATGTAATCCACTGGAAAAGGGACTGGCCAACCACTTCAGTATTCTTGCCTTGAGAAACCATGAACAGTATGAAAAGGCAAAAAGATAGGACACTGAAAGATGAACTCCCCACAGGTGCCCAGTATGCTATTGATTCAAGTTATGCTCATCCAAATTACTAATAATATTCTCCTGTAAGCTTGAGCTAATATTGCTTTATGAGAATTACCTAGGTATCATAAAGAAACACATTCATTTAGCATCTTTGTCTGCTCATCTCAGTTTTCAGGGTCAAGACTTTGTCCAGAGGCTTACCTGGCCTCTCCTAGACTCTGACAAGCCTAGGTTTAGGAAAAAAAAAAAAAAAAAGCAGGCCACTCCACTGCCAGCCTAGCTTCTAAAGTTCTATTTCTTGTCCCAAATGTGAGAATATATTCTTGCTTCCCTTCAGAGATATCAAATGCGGAAAGATATTTTGCACAGGTGGGCATCACTCTTCTGACCTTGGAGAAGAGAAGATCTACCACCTTAAGAAGCATCTGAAACAGAATACCAGTGAATGCAAAACCTTCTATTTATACCATGATTCTAAGGATTTTGGCCTGGTGGCACCTGGCACAAAATGTGGCGATGGAATGGTAAGATGAATGCCCTTTGTTTTATTAAAACTTCTTGTTCAGTCACTTAAAACTTCATCCAGTTCAGTTCAGTTCAATTCAGTCACTCAGTTGTGGCCTACTCTGCGACCCCTTGAATCACAGCATGCCAGGCCTCTCTGTTCATCACCATCTCTCGGAGTTCACTCAGACTCACATCCATCAAGTCCGTGATACCATCCAGCCATCTCATCTTTGGTCATCCCCTTCTCCTCCTGTCCCCCATCCCTTCCAGCATCAGAGTCTTTTCCAATGAATCAACTCTTCACATGAGGTGGCCAAAGTAAAACTTCACTGGATCCTGTAATTGGCCCCAGAGGGCCTTTCTATGGGAGCACAGAAAAAAATCTGCAACATTTTTTAAATGAGCAGAGTAGCAATAACAGTATAGTAAATATTCATTTTAATATCTTTATACCAATTATATAAATGTTACAAATGTGCTTAATTAGTGTCTTATAGTAGATACTTAATGAAATTATAGACTTAATGTTTTGAATTTAATTGACTATGAAGTAGCCATACAATCTTCATTTCTTTTATTTATTCAGATGTATTTACTGGGCATAAACTACGATGCCAGTATCTGTGCAGGACACAGATGATGTAAAGATGTGTGTACTTGAGAATTTCTTAGATTAAATCAAGTGTATCATTACAGTTCAACTCAGTTGCTTTCACTGTGATGTGATCAATGTGTATGAGTCCAAAGGAAGTGACTGACATTTCTTAGAGAACATGAAATGGCATCTCCTGATGCCATTAAATGAGAGACATTTCAGTTTCAACTTTATGAACATTTTTCAACATACAGAAGAAGAGAAAAGACATGTTTCTATGTTTTAACTAACTTTTATTGGCATATAGTTGCTTTATAATGTTGTATTAGCTTCTACCGTACAGTAAAATGAATCAGCTATACGTTTACGTATATCCCCTCTATTTTGGATTTCCTTCCCATTTATATCACCACAGAGCACTGAGTAGAGGTCCCTGTGCTATACAGTGGGCTCTCATCAGCTATCTATTTTATATATTATATCAATATTTTATACATGTCAATCCCAATCTCCCAATTCATTCCACTCCTGCCTTTCCCCCTTGGTGTCCATGTGTTTGATCTCTACACCTGTGTCTGCTTCTGCTTTGCACATAAGATCATTTTTCTCAATTATGCATATATGCATTAATATATATATTTGTCTTCCTTTCTCTGACTTGCTTCACTCTGTATGGTAGACTCCTGGTCATCCACATCTCTATAAATGGCCCAATTTTGTTTCTTTTAAATATTTTTCTGAATAATATTTCATTGTATATGTGTATCACATCTTCTTTATCCATTCTTCTGTCTATGAACATTCAGGTTGCTTCCATGTCCTGGCTATTGTAAATAGTGCTGCAATAAATATTGGAGTGCATGTGTCTTTTTGAATTATGGTTTTCTCTGTGTATATACCCAGTAGTAGGATTGCTGGACCATATGGTAGCTCTATTTTTAGTGTTTTTTTATGGAATCTACATACAGTTCTCTATAGTGACTGTATCAATTTACATTCCCACCAATAGTGCAAGAAGGTTGTCTTTTCTCCACACTCTCTCCAGCATTTATTGTCTGTATGTATATTGATAATGGTCATTCTGACCATTATGAGGTGTGAGGTGATATATCATTGTAATTTTGATTTGCATTTCTCTAATAATTAGCGATGATGAGTATATTTTCATGTGTATGTTGGTCATCTCTATGTCCTCTTTGGAAAAATGTCTGTTTAGGTCTTCTGTTCTTTTTTTAAATTGGATGCTTGCTTTTTGATATTTGAGTAGCATGAATTGTTGATATATTTTGAAGATTAATCCCTTGTCCATTGCTTCATTTGCAAATATTTTCTCCTGTTCTGAGGGTTGTCCTTTCATCTCATTCATCGTTTAAGGAAATGCTTTTTTTTTTAAAGACATACCTATATAATATGCAAAGGTACAAAGTATAATATATGGCATATCCAGGTAACTGACAGTTTTAGTGTGATTGGAGTTCTAGGTGAAATGGTAGAAAACTAAGTTGAACAGGTAGAATGAAGCTAGATTTGGAAAGGTTTTATCACTCTGAGATGAAAACTTGAGAATATATTCTAAAAACAACAACTAGCGCATCAAGGTTTATAAGCACCAGAGTATTTGAAAAATATAATACTGTATTAAAATCAGCAACTTTGAAACTGGAAAGTATCTGTGACATAGCTCCCCTTCTCTATACCACCACCCACAAATTTACAGTAGCCTTTGTATAATGAGATAGAAAAATTAATTGGAAAGTAAAAATTCAGCGTATAAAAAAGGAATCAGAAGTTAATAATTTCATAGAGACCTATATTTCAAGTGCATAATTTTAACTGTAGAGGGAGAGAGGAGCCTGGCAGGCTACAGTCCATGGGTCACAGAGTTGGACACAACTGAGCTACACACCGCATGAAAATGACTAAGTAAATATAAAAACGGTGAAGAGTCAATAGTTATGAAAATGTGTTTGTGTACCAACCACAATCTAGGAAGGTCAAGAGCTTTCAATAACAGAGTGTATGAGGCATCAGTTTAAAGAAAATACCAAATAGTTTTCTGTTCACTTCAGGTAAGGAAAATCAGCCAGAGGTATCAAGCAAAAGTATGAGGTCCCCTTCATAGAGTGACTGGGATTCAACAAAGAGGTTGAAACGGGAGCAGTTGTTAAGGAACATTTGGTGACGGTGCAAACACACTGTAACTAGGCACCAGCACCACACAGAGTACCTGCTTCCATCAAGAGAAAGCTTAGTGCAGCAGCGCACGCTCACAACGCTGTCGGTTCCTAAACTAGTTCCTCGTAAGGGAAGCCGTGCATAGCAAACGCTAGTCTACAGAGACACCGCAAAGATACTACTTACAGAATTTGCCATCTTCATATCTACACTAGACTTGAGGAACTTCAAATGTCTTAAAAGCATTCTAGTTTCTCTTAGCAGTTATTCTTTCTTGGTCAGTTTAATTTGGCATAGGAAAAGAGGGCAAATATATGCCATTACACCTAGGCGCCCTTTTCCTTAGTTGTACTACAGAATTTACAACATAGATAAGAAAAAGAGACAAAAAAATAAAAGAGAAGAGAAGGTACGAAATGGCACCCCACTCTAGTACTCTTGCCTGGAAAATCCCATGGACAGAGGAGGCTGGTGGGCTGAAGCCCATGGGGTCGCGATGGGTCGGACACGACTAAGCGAATTCACTTTCACTTTTCACTTTCCTGCATTGGAGGAGGAAATGGCAACCCACTCCAGTGTTCTTGCCTGGAGAATCTCAGGGATGGGGGTGCCTGGTGGGTTGCCGTCTATGGGGCCACACAGAGTCGGACACGGCTGAAGCGACTTAGCAGCAGCAGCAGTAGACTGCAGAGAGAATAAGAGAAAAGAGGAAATTTGTTGGTTCGTTCTCTCATACAGAATTGCTCAAAATTGGTCTCTGTACCTATCTCTTTAGTAAACATTCAAAATTGCAAAATAAAAATAAGAAACATCTCAGTATTTTCCTTTGGTTGAGCCTGAAATCCTTGAAAAGAGGTCAGCATGGGTTTTAAAACAAAGTTGCTCAGTGTTTAATCATGTATATAGAAAACCCATTCTGTAAACATAAGGAAAGAAGACTGAAAAACAGACATGAAAGAAACCAGGATGGTGAACAAAGGAGAGAGTCTGAGAAATCAAAGATGATAGTTCCTGTGAAACTGACACATTTTTAGAAAGAGGAAAATCCTTTAGAAATAAATTAAATGTATATTTTAATGGATATATAACATTATATAGCAACATAGAAGAAACATAACATACATATATTATATATAATGTACAATAAACATAACATTATAAAGCTTTTTTTTTTTTTTAAATCACAGTAACATGTTATTTACTATGATCACAGAGTTTGTCTGTAGCCCTTAAATGTTATTCCTGGGACAAATGCCTGCTCACCCTGCTCTAGGCCCAGCCCTGGTTCTCAGGGGGTCAAGCTGAATGATGGCTTCCAGAGAGGCCTTGAGCAGCAAGGAGATGTGTTTCCAGAATCAATATTGATGACAGAGAAACCAATTAGCTAAATCAGCACACACATGCATGAGAGACATGAAGCCAAAAGAGAGACATTACATAAGTAGGAAAGCAGAGAAGTAAAATACATCTTTGTTTAAGATAAACGAGCCCAGAAATTTTTCCTTAGCTCAGATTTATAAGTTTCCATTATACTTTTTACCACCTTATTGTTACTCAGTCACATAGCCGTGTCTGACTTTTTGCTACTCCATGGATTGCAGCGTGCCAGTCTTCCCTGTTCTTCACTATCTCCCAGAGCTTGCTCAAACTCATGTCCATTGAGTCAGTGATGCCATCTTACCATCTCACCCTCTTTTGCCCCCTTCTCATCCTGCCCTCAGTCTTTCCCAGCATCAGGGTATTTTCCAGTGAGTCAGCTCTGTGCATCAGGTATCCAAAGTATTGGAGCTTCAGCATTAGTCTTTCCAATGTTCAGGGTTGATTCTGTCTCTTATACACATCTCAATTTATGCAGTAAGCCATGGAATCAAAACTATAAAAATTCAGTAAATTGAAAGCTACTCTTCTTAAAAAAGAAAACTAAGATGAAATTTCTGAAAAGAAAGTGAATTAAAGTAAGAAATACAGTTCTAAGAAATCTGATACAGATTTAATAGGAATTCTAGATAAAGAAACTGTTTGCTTAGTCCCTTAATTGTGTCTGACTCTTTGCAAATATATGAGCTAAGATAAGCCAGGTAATAACCAAGAGCAACAGAACAGTAATTTGGTCATAAAACTTACTCCCCCAAAAGCATAATTTAAAACAAAATTAATAGGTATAAATCATAATGATAAGATTAATGGATATTGACAAAATGCCCAGCTAGCAACTGTGATATAACAAACATGGATCCTTATCAAATTAGAAGAAAATGTGGTAGAAATAAGAGAAGAAATTGCTGCAGTTACAATGGTAGAATCGTTGATAGGTTAACATTTGAAGAAGTCACGAGGACATAGACATTTTAATGATTAATGTATTTGTATACAACAATATTTGACTGTGCAGTGTATTTTTTTCAAATACCCACATAACATTTATAGAGGATTTCCTCTTCCACAGAAGACTCTACATGTGGTTTTTCATTGGGACAAATAATGCAAATTCTGAATGAGTAATTCTAATTGATCTTGGTGACTTCATTTCTAGGTGTGCAGCAATGGTGAATGCGTGACTATTGAAAAGGCCTACAATTCAACTGATTGCTCTGCTCAGTGCAATGAAAATTCTGTAAGGTTTGACTCCTTTTTAAATTGATGTCTTACCAGTCATTTGTTTGCATAAGACTTCATTCCCAAGCCTGTGTATAAGTACAGGTGCACCCATGAGTGTGTGTATATATATATGTATATATGTATGCTTGGTGATTTTTAAATCAAATATGCATTTGAGATCCATATTTTTTCATGCATTAATAATACTGAACCAAAGAGCTAAACCAAGTGTTATACATAGATAATGCCAATACTGCAAGTATATGTCTTATTGGACTGGTAATCTAGAAACTCAGTAATTTATGTATGTATGAAGTTCAAACCAAAAGTTTAAAGTTGGGTCTATTGGGACTTCCTTGGAGACCATGGTTAAGACTTTAAGACTTCACCTTCCAACATAAGAGATGCAGGTTCAATCCCTCACCAGGGAACTGAGATCCCATATGCCTCTTGACCCAAAACCCAAAACATAAAACAGAAGCAATATTGTAACAAATTCAATAAAGACTTTAAAAATGATCTACTTCCAAAAAAAAACCTTTTTAAAAAGTTGCATCTATCATAATTTCTCTTACAGTTAAATTATACCAGTATTAACATTAGCCCAAAGCTTTTGAGAAAAACAAACAACAAACAAAAAAAGCAACAATTTTTTCACTCATTTTGATGCTGTTCAATACTAGCAGTATCTAGCAGTTTGCTTTTTTGGGTAACATCTTTCCTAAATCAAATTAATCAGTAACACTTATATAGAACTGTACTCTTTCAAGAGTTTTATGTATATATTAAATTTTAAAAGTTTCATAATCACATTAAAAGATAATTACGATTCCTATGCCCTCTTTTAGAGATTGTGAAGCAATCACACTGATATTCTATGAAACGAAAAGCTGAGTTTTCAGTATAGAAACAGTGTATGTTCTTAACCATTACATAATGCTTTTGGATGAAGTAAACATTTATGCCATTACTTTTTTTTCTCACATTAATGTCATCTCACTAAATCTAGTTGAAGCCTTCTCTTTGTCTATGATATGCCCAACTTTAGCAAGAGCTATTTATTCAATAAGACTGATGGATTCTGGAAAGATAAGTCAAACCATCTGGTTCATTCAGTTTCAAATTTGTCAGAATCCTTCTCTTGCTCCAAGGCCATCTTCAAAGATAGCTGCTCCTTGTATTTTATTGCCTTATTTTTCCCAATCTTGATATTGGATTGGTTAATTAATCAATAAAAAGTTCATGAGTATGTGGGTGTGTGTATTTTGGGTGTGTGTGAACACTAAGCTGAAGTGAAGTCACTCAGTCGTGTCCGACTCTTTGAGACCCCGTGGACTGTAACCTACAAGGCTTCTCTGTCCATGGGATTCTCCAGGCAAGAATACTGGAGTGGATTGTCATTTCCTTCTCCAGGGGATCTTCCCGACCCAGGGATTGAACCCGGGTGTCCCACATTGGAGGCAGACGCTTTAAACTAAGCTGAAGAGGTGGAAAACACAAGTTTTATGTCAGTTATGTGATGAATTATTTGATTGATGGTTCTTCCAGATGGATGACGGTGAGCTTGAGTGTCAGTGCAAGGGAATTCAGGCATCAGCGGAATGGGAGGAAACCTTAAATATTACCAGTGAGTATCCTGGAATAATATATTATTTTAGAACGTCCTGGTGGTCCTATGGCTAAGATTCTGTGCTTCCGTTGAAAGGGGCATAGGCTCGATCCTTGGTCAGGGAAGTTCTGCATTCTGTGAACTGTGACCAAAAAACAAATAAATAATAATCATTAAAAAATATATAGGGGCTAGCCTGGTGGCTCAGTGGTAAAGATTTCGCCTGCCAATGCAGGAGACATGGGTTTGATCTCTGGGTTGGGAAGATCCCCTGGGGTAGGAAATGGCAACTGACTCCAGTAATTTTGCTTGGGAAATTACATGCACAGAGGAGCCTGGCAGGCTACAGTCCAAGGGGTCACAAAGGGTCAGACATGACTTAGCAACTAAACAATAAAATAACAAAGTATATATACATAATATCTTGCATATATCAGAAATCTCACCAGTGAAAATACTTTCTGCTTATATGCGAGATATGCTACACATGTGTTGTATTTCTGTATGGATTTGTATGATATTTTTCTTATTGTTAATGTTTAAATACCCAAGTTTGAATTTACTACAATTGATTTGGAATGAATGTATCTTCTTCCACTTAAATGTGGATTAGTTCCTCCAAGAACCCTTAACCCAGTAAGGCCTTTCTATAGTCAGTTAATCACTGATAATCCAAGTTTTCCCACTGACTGGGATTCTCTTAAACATAATGAAATCTTGGGTGGAGTGTCCATTCCTATAACAGATAATAATTTGTACAATGTCCTGGTCTTTAACTTTATTTTAAAAAAAAATAAGAGGAGGGTAGAATTAAAGTCCTTCAAGGAAGACAGAAACATAACTGCACTTCTCAGTTAAATGTTAAGATTCCATTGTTCCAAGGCCGATGTCTTGGTTAAGCTCATGTGTTTTAATATTACAGATATCTCCATCCTGGTGGTCGTGCTTGTCCTGGTTATTTTTGGTGTTGTGGTTGTCATATTACTAATTCGTTACAAAAAATGTATTAGGTTGAAGCAAGTTCAAAGGTAGGTCTGTATTCTTTATGTGTTGAAGGGGACCATTATGAGACAATATAAACTTTGTGGCCGCAAAGAATATTTGATGGGAAGAAGGTATAAGCCTCTTACTGAAGACCAAGTAAAAGTGTAACAAGTTGAGCCTTTACACACTTCATTCTCATTCAGATGTTAGCCCCATGGTTCCCAACTTCTCTGCACATCAGAATTACAAGTTTGGTTTTTTTTACACTTAATTTGGTTCCTCCTTCAAATGTAATTGTTATAAAGTGGCACATGAGTATCAATCAATCTTTTAAAAATCTCCTAGATGATTTACTATTAACCACAGGCTTATCCCATACTGTAGCTGGTATCAATATTCAGTTCCTTCTTGACAGCCCACCTGGAGAAACCCTAGGAGTGGAGAATAAAGGATACTTTGGTGATGAGCAGCAAACAAGGAATGAGCCCATCTTACCTGATATTCATCCTCTACATGTAAGAAAATATTGATTGCAGTAGTTTTAGTCAATTACGAAGGAAGCTATATGTATGTTTGAAGTGAACTATCCCCAAGCTAAGTAAAGTGGGAAATGTAGAAGAATAGTCTAACATGATTCCACATGAATGACCTTCTATTGCCATGTAGAGAAGGAAAGCATGGCAGGACTCAAATAAATCAAGACATTATTTCTGAACAGAATATATTGGTTAAATAAAATATTAATTTGTGCATAGTTGGAAAATATTACAAATATAAACCACCATTGGGATATAAGACAAGTCTTAATATTAATTTAAAAGAGTTGGTGTCATACAAAATATGTCCTCAAAATAAAATTCTATTAGAAATCAGTGGCAAAAAATATTGGGAAAAGTCTTTTTCTCATAAAAATTAAAAATGTACAGTGTATAGTGTGAGAGATAAATATTCAGGAGTGAAAGTATAATTGTATGTAAGGAGGAGGTCATTACTTTAAGTTTGGAAAGTGGATAATTTAGAGGGGTAGGAAGTGGGTGGCAGTAACGATGGGAAACTTGACATTTCTTAATCAGTTTACCTTAAATATTAAGGTACAAGGGCATTTACCTTAATGTTTCATTAAGCCACGAATCTGTTTTGTGTATGTTTTTTTTATCTGTATTGTATTTTCTCATGAAATGACTAGAGATGAATAAGGATGATAATGCCAATTTTTAGTGGGTATATACAGAGTGAAAACTCTCATAAAAGCTAATGAAAATTTAAATGGTACAATCAGTAGGTAAAACTGATACTGTGGCCTAAAACTGATCATACACATTTCCTGTAATCTAGCAATTTTGGTCATATGAATATACTCAACAGAAAGAGGAACATGTGCATATCAGAAAACATCAACAATAATGTTCCAACAGCATTATTTGCAAAAAAGCAAAAATAATATGAATAGTAACAAAAAAGGTGAACGATTCACTATATATTCATACAATGGAACACTACAGAGAAGGAAAAATGGACAAACTACTGATGTTTACAACATATTATTGTAGGTGATATATTACTACCACAAACATGCTGCTAGACAACATGTCAAACTCAAAAGCAAACTGTACAATTCAACTTACATAAGTTCGAACTGACAAAACCAATCTATGATATTAGATGTCTGGGTAGTTGTTATCACAGGGAAGAGTGGATTTGGGGGGCGGAGAAGGGGCTGGCAGTAAAATTCTTTTTTCGATCTTGGTGGAGCTTGGTTACCCAGATGTGATCATTTGTGAAAATTCACCCATCTCAACACTTTCTATTCATATATTTCTTTATGTATCTTTTTACTTTAAAGGGAAAGCTTATTAAAATAATACCCATAGAAATTTTTTTTTAAAAGATGACAATCCTGGAGAAATCCCAGAAAATCATGGCTTGTCGAGTACCTTTAGCAATAGTTATGATTTCCATGTATTTGGCTCAGTGGGGGGAAAACAAGTGTGAGTGCTGATTAGGAAGCTACAAAAGCATTCTTTAAAAAAAAATTAACCAATGAAGAAAACTTGGTGACAAGATTATACCAATGAAACTGCCCACAAGGACCTATTTCTTGAAGGAAGTATGAACTGATTATTGATAGATGCCAAATGCCAATGAAAATATAATGGTGTTAGTGTTTTAAAATTAGGAATTTTTTTTGTTGTTAGTGATCTTGCCCCAACTCTCCCTTTCCCATAAGTCCTGTGTCTTATAGAACAAGCTCCCACCATACCCCCAGGGACATATCTATGACATTATAGCAGAAAGGCTTTTACTGAACTTCTCGTACTCAGGACTGTATATTCCTTCTGTGGTAATAAGATGATTTATCATTTTTATCCATTCTTACTTTTTATTATGACAATAGTGACCCCCCAAAACAAGTCTTCATTGTCCACTCAGATGAATAGAAAATATTGTGTGGTAATTTTTTAAGCTTACACTGAGATTTTCTGATATGGAAATACAGGATGCCAATGTCAGGGTTAAATAAGAAACTGTATGTAACTGCACTTAGCCCCATGGTTGTATATATTTAGCACTTAATGTCTATTAATTATCTACTATGCCTAATGCACCGTTGCAATAACTTTCCCAATTGCATTTTCTTTAAATTAATATGCAAAACAGTTTCACTCTCAGAGAAGGTAGTTGGGAAAGGTAGTCTGACTGTGTGCTGCTGTTGTTCAGTCACTATGCCATGTCTGGTTCTTTGCAGTTCCATGGACTGCAGCCCACCAGGGTCCTCTGTCAATGGAATTCCCCAGGCAAGAACACTGGAGTGGGTAGGCATTCCCCTCTCTAGGGGATCTTCCCCACCTAGGAATTGAACCAGGGTCTCTGCATTACAGGCAGGTTCTTTGCTCTCTGAGCCACCAGGGAAGCCTCTATCTTCCAGAGTTTGCTCAGATTCATGTCCATTGAGTCAGTGATGCTATCTAACCATCTCATCCTCTGACCCCATGATCAATGATAAATAGTTACCAGAGATTCAGATAGAGCTTGGAGCATATTTGTTGCTCTTCTAGAATACAAAATTCTTAAGAGCTATCCAAAATTTTAGTTAAATGGGGGAACTTAGAAGAACAGCTTAATAAATATTTGATTGAATTTAACTATATAGAATAATATGGGGTTTCCCAGGTAGCATGGTGGTAAAGAATCTTCTTGCCAATGAAACAAACATAAGAGACACAGGTTCAATCCATGATTCAGGAAGATCTCCAGGAGGAAGAAATGACAACTCCTCCAGTATTCTTGCCTGGAGAATCTACAGTCCATGGAGACACAGAGAGTCAGATATGAGTAAGCGACTGAGCATACACATGCACAAAGCATGATATATTTAAGTGTAGATTGTACAGGACCAGAAAAGGCGATGGCAACACACTTTGGTCCTCTTGCCTGGGAAATCCCTTGGACCGAGGAGCTGGGGGCAGGAGGGGGCTGCAGTCCATGGAGT
>SJYC01133474.1:0-37570 GCA_006408675.1 Madoqua kirkii
CCCTGGAATTTGCCAGGCAAGAATGCTGGAGTGGGTTGCCATTTCCTTCTCCAGTGCATGAAAGTGAAACATGAAAGTGAAGTCGCTCAGTCGTGTCCAACTCTTCGCAGCCCCATGGACTGCAGCCTACCAGGCTCCTCCATCCATGGGATTTTGCAGGCAAGAGTACTGGAGTGGGGTCCCATTGCCTTCTCCATCAAACCAAGCTAAATCTCCCCCAAATCGATATAAAGTGTACTGTTGTTGTTTAGTCGCTAAGTCGTGTCCAACTCTTTGAGACCCTATGGACTGTAGCCCAACAGGCTCCTCTGTCCCTGGGATTTCCAAGGCAAGAATAACATTCAAACTGAAGAAAATCAAAACAAAGAAAACATATTGAAAGAAGGGAAAGGAAAAAAGGCACCTTGCCTACAGAGTACTGCTCTACATTAGAGTTCTCTTTAGAATTCATGAAACTACATGAAAACTTGATATATTTCAAATGTTGAAAAAAAGCCCCCTAAAATTCAGCACCCATTTATGATAAAAACTTTTCAAAAAATGATCATAGAATAAACCTACCTCAACATAATAAAGACCCTATACAACAAACCCACAGCAAGCAAACATTATTCTCAGCAGTGAAAAACTGAAAGCATTCTCTCTAAATCAGAAACAAGACAAGAGTGCTGACTCTCACCACTATTAAACATAGGTTTGGAAGTCCTAGCTATGGCGATCAGAGAAGAAAAATAATTAAAAGGAATCCAGATTGGAAAAGAACAAGCAAAATTCTCACTGTACGCAGATGACATGATACTATACATAGAAGACCCTAAAGATACTATCACAAATGTATTAGAGCTAGTCAGTGACTTTAGTAAAGGATGTAAGGTCATTAACTTTTTATTAATGATAAGCAGCTGCCTTCATGCAAAACAGGTAATGAAACTGAAGATTTCTTACCAAATAGTAGTTTTAAATATTAGGATGCAACACACGCATATGCTCACTCTCCATACATATTGCTGTTCCACCTTTGTTTTTTGAAACAACTTTCATAGATCACAGAAAGTATTGATTTTGCCTTTAGAAAAGCAGAATTTGATCATCCATATATTAGTCAGTGTTCTGTGACTCTCAAGTAATAGTGTTGAAACTTCTAAGAAGTTATTTTGAGGAAGCCTGAAGCATCCATACATATGAAAGTAGTCAATCTAGATATATTCTGCTTAAATGCTGCCTTTGAAGTATCTGCCGGAAGCTTGCAAACCTCATCAAAACTAAACAATTGCATCAATATTGTAGCTGTCCCCAGAATAGACAGTGATTTTTTAAAAAGCCTGAAAAAGTAGCAAAGATTTATGTGTTTATAGGATGTGTTTTTTAATATGTCTTATTTTTTATATACCAAAAACTGCACACCAGAAAATATAGGACATATATTTAATTTCAACTAAATTCATTAGAGGATTGAGCCCAGAATCAAACTACAGTTGATTTCATTGTGGATACCCCCAGTCTGCTTCAGAATTCTATAACATGATGAATATTTATAGAGAACCCAAGTGCATACAGTTGCTTCAGTTGTGTAGGGCACATCATAAGTACATGAAGTGCCTCTCTTACCCAGGAGTTTGTGATTTTACCATGTAAGACATGTATGACTAACTAAAATATAGGGGTGATTGTCACATGTGTATACTGTAGTACACAGGAAAGAAATCATTGATTTAATTCAAAATTATGCATTAAATAACAGTGGCACAAAGTTTGGATGTACTCAGTATCTGTCATTTCAGACTTCTGTATTTTGATCATGGAAACACAAACTTATTGAACTACCAGTGCTTCTTTTCAGATCACACAAACTGATGTTCTTTCTATTTCCACCATCAGATCAAGTGTAACGTTTTAATGCTTCAGCTCTTTTCGTCTTGTGTTGAGGGGCACTGGACTGCCACAGTTATGCCTGCCACGGTGCTTGTGTGGTTGTTAGTGAGGGCTGCAGTGCTTGTTTCCTTCTGCCTGACCCTGCCCCTATTCTATAGAATTATAAAAACAATGCACTAGAGATATGATAGCTGCAGAAGCTTATTGGCTCAATTCTTAAGAGCCTGATTTTCAGTAACAGAGTTACTGATGAATAGTTTTTATCTTGATTATGAGCATATACATGCTGGAATTAAAAATAAAATAAAATCCTAGTAGGGCAGTCATAACAAAATGCCATAGATTGGGTACCTTAAAAACCAGAAATTTATTTTCTCACAGTTCTGAAAGTTGAAAGTCCAAGATAAGCTGCAGGTAGCATAGATTCTCCTCAAGCCTGTTTGCTTGATTTGCAGCTAGTCACCTACTCACTGTGCCCTTGAATGGCCTTTTCATCAGAATGTACCCATTCCTGGTATATCTCTCTCCTTTTATAAAAACAATTGGCCTATTGAATTAGGGCATCCACCTTATGATCTCGTTTAACCTTAACTTATTGTGCTCAAAAGTGGGAAACCTGGGTTTGACCCTGGGTTGAGAAGATCCCCTCAAGAAGGGCATGGCTACCCACTCCAGTGTTCTTGTCTGGAAAAATCCCCAGACAGAAGAGCCTGGCAGGCTGCTATCTATGGGGTCGCAAAGAGCTGGACATGACTGAGTGACTTACGTTTTCACTTTCAATTACTGTCTTGAAGGCCTTGTCTCCAGTTACAGTCACACTGGAGATTAGATTTCAACCTCAGTTTGGATAGGACATAATTTAGTCTATATTACTGATCAAAATGCACAGTGGTTGAGTACAGAAGATAGGGTGGTAGAATTGAAATAGCTGTCTTTTTCTGTCTGTTGTTGATAACTGTGATGGACAGCACTGAAACAAAGCTTACTTTCTATTCTTTCTTATATTTGAGTAAAATTGACGCTGAAATATTCTTGTACTGACTTGTCTGACACATGGTATAATTTTTGTTTTTATCTTTTATTTTTTAAGGATAGATTCTTTGCACTTTCTGTTCACTACAAGTTTCAGCTCTTTTTAGAGGATTCTACTTAATTTATCTTCCTTTCTGCAGTTTCGGCTACAAGTAGTCAACTTAAGTAACCATAAAGACCAATAAACTGATTTTAAACCCTTTCTTCCACTAATTGACCACTTCAATAAAGTCTCACATTTAAAATTGTGATTCTATTGGCAGGTTTATCTATCTCCTAGGTTTACAAGGTTTACTTTGTGTTAACACCAAGCAATTCCTCCAGATTATTACTGTTTTACAAGGTTTTCTGTTCAGGATACACTGACAATTTTTAAATCCCTTTATTTAAATCTGGATATCAAGGGAAGTCTTACTGAGATTCTGGCTAAAACCCTGAATTTCAGAAGGCAGTTGATTTAAATACATGAACTATATAGCCAAAGACCAGTGCAAACAAATTGAGGTATTAAGTTGAACATATTTATACTATCAAAATGAACATCACATTTTTTAAATGGCTGCTGCTGCTGCTAAGTCACTTCAGTCGTGTCCAACTCTGTGTGACCCCATAGATGGCAGCCCACCAGGCTCCCCCGTCCCTGGGATTCTTCAGGCAAGAACACTGGAGTGGGTTGCCATTTCCTTCTCCAATGTATGAAAGTGAAAAGTGAAAGTCAAGTCGCTCAGTCGTGTCCGACTCTTTGCGACTTCATGGACCGCAGCCTACTAGGTTCTTCTGTCCATGGGATTTTCCAGGCAAGAGTACTGGAGTTGGGTGCCATCACCTTCTCCTTTTTAAATGGCTAGAGCTGACTTATTGTCTGTGACTTTTTGGACACTAGACTTCTCTACAGGACTGAAAGGAAAGGCCATTTTACTGAGGAGCTATGCTTAGTCATTTAGTCATATCTGACTCTTAGTGACCCCATGGATTGTAGCTGCCAGGCTCCTCTGTCCATGGGGATTCTCCAGGCAAGAATATTGGAGTGGGTTGTCATGTCCTCCTCCAGGAGATCTTCCCAACCCAGGGATCAAATCCAAGTTTCCAGCACTGCAGGCATATTACTGAGGAGAGGTATTAGTAAACCATCATTGTTGACAAGTTACATAAAATTGTTTCACTTACATTGCATCTTTAATGCAGAGCTATACATGTTAGTATTAAAAAAAATAAACTTTACTCTGCTGAATTATTTTTTTCCATCTGATATTTAATCTGTTTTAAAGACCTACCTGGAGAAGGCAATGACACCTCATTCCAGTACTTTTGCCTGGAAAATCCCATTGGCAGAGGAGCCTGGTAGGCTGCAGTCCATGAGATCGTGAGGAGTCGGACACGACTGAGCGACTTCACTTTCACTTTTCACTTTCATGGATTATAGAAGGAAATGGCAACCCACTCCAGTGTTCTTGCCTGGAGATTCCCAGGGACAGGGCTACCATCTATGGGGTTGTATAGAGTCAAACACGACTAAAGCGACTTAGCAGCAGCAGCAGCAAAGACCTACCACTTATGCCATCCATTAATAATCTGTATAGCAACTATAATAATAATGCTTTGCCATTCTGACACATGACATTTTATGTGAGTAATGAAAGTAGTTTAAACAAACATGGGTTTATTAGGTTTTTTTTTAATCACCTTTCAAATATAAGTACTGGGGTAATTGTATTGACACATGCTTACCTTTGATAAGTCGAGTAAGTTATGGCTTTTTTGATTTGTTACTTCTCTTCCTCTTTAATTACATATTGTTCAGATATGCAGCATTATAATTCAGCATTTGTATGTACTACATAGTGATCATCACTGCAACTGCAGTTATCATCTTTTTCCATACAGTTGATCCCCTCACTCATTTCACCCACCTGCCAACCTTCTTCCCCTCTGGTAACCACTAATCTGATCTTTGTATCTGTGAGTTCCTTTTTATTTTATTTTTTCACTGGTTTTGTTCTTTCAGATTCAACATATGAATGAAATCATATGGTATTTATCTTTCTCTCTCTGACTTATTTCACTTAGTGTAATACCTTCAAGTTTCATCCATGTTGTCACAAATGTTGTGACTTGTTTGTGGTTGAGTAATATTCCATTGTGTATGTATGTTACCAAGTCCAAATTCATACTGCTTGCTGCATGGCTGGCTAATAAATGACAGATAAGTTGTTGGGGCAAGGTATACAAATTTTATTTAAAAAGTCAGTGGACTAAGAAGATGGTGGACTAGTGTCCCAAAGAACGAACTTTCTCAAGGTAGAATTTAGGCTAATTTATGCTAAAAGGGAAGGGAATATTCAAATGCACACTCTTTTGTTCTTGTAGCTCTGTACCTGGGTCTGATCACAATGTTCTTATAAACTTTCAATAATATAATTGTTATTTTCTATTCTGGATATTTTATATCTCTATAAGAATGGAAAAGAGTTATACTTTTAAAGGTCAGAGCATTGAGAATGGGCCATGATGTATTTCAGGCTATAGGCAACATTCTTTTACAAAGATGCAGAGCAAGCATGACTAAACACAGGCAACAGAGTACAGTACAAGGGTTAGAACTAAAGGAACTGATCTGATATGAAGTCAGGTTTGTCCTTCTTCATTATATATATATCACATCTTCTTTATCCATTCATCCATCAGTGGAGTCTATGTTGTTTATTATCTTCACTTGTCTTTTCTCTTTTTCAAGTGGCATGTTAAGCAATTTTGTATTCTATTGACAAAATATTGTTGATATGTTTGGACATTGTTTTGTGTAGTTTTTTTAACAAAGTAATTTGTTTCTGTACATTAAATACAAGTTATCTGAAAGAGAAATATAAAAAGTAATGCCATTTAGGAGAGCATTGAAATTGGTAAAGTACTTAGGAATAAATTTAACCAAATAGGGAAAAGACCTGTACACTGAAAACTATAAGAACTTGATTAAAAAAGGTAGAAGAATACAAAACTAAACTAAATATAAAGATATTCAATGTTCTTAAATTGGAAGAATTAGTATTGTCAATACATGAACCATGAACTCCCTGATGTTTGAGCTGGTTTTAGAAAAGGCAGAGAAACCAGAGATCAAATTGCCCACATCCGCTGAATCATGGAAACAGCAAGAGAATTTCAGAAAAACATCTATTTCTGCTTTTTTGACTATGCCAAAGCCTTTGACTGTGTGGATCACAATAAACTGTGTAAAATTCTGAAAGAGATGGGAATACCAGACCACCTAACCTGCCTCTTGAGAAATCTGTATGCAGGTCTGGAAGCAACAGTTAGAACTGGACATGGAATAACAGACTGGTTCCAAATAGGAAAAGGACTACGTCAAGGCTGTATATTGTCACGCTGTTTATTTAACTTCTATGCAGAGTACATCATGAGAAATGCTGGACTGGAAGAAACACAAGCTGGAATCAAGATTGCCGGGAGAAATATCAATCACCTCAGATATGCAGATGATACCACCCTTATGGCAGAAAGTGAAGAGGAACTAAAGAGCCTCTTGATGAAAGTGAAAGAGGAGAGTGAAAAAGCTGGCTTAAAGCTCAACGTTCAGAAAACAAAGATCATGGCATCCGGTCCCATCACTTCATGGGAAATAGATGGGGAACAGTGGAAACAGTGTCAGACTTTATTTTGAGGGGCTCCAAAATCACTGTAGATGGTGACTACCGCCATGAAATTAGAAGACGCTTACTCCTTGGGGGAAAAGTTATGACCAACCTAAATAGTATATTCAAAAGGAGAGACATTACTTTACCAATGGAAACAGTGTCAGACTTTATTTTTTGAGGGCTCCAAAATCACTGCAGATGGTGACTGCAGCCATGAAATTAGAAGACGCTTACTACTTGGAAGAAAAGTTATGACCAACCTAGATAGTATATTCAAAAGCAGAGACATTACTTTGCCAACTAAGGTCCGTCTAGTCAAGGCTATGGTTTTTTCCTGTGGTGATGTATGGATGTGAGAGTTGGACTGTGAAGAAGGCTGAGCACCGAAGAATTGATGCTTTTGAACTGTGGTGTTGGAGAAGACTCTTGAGAGTCCCTTGGACTGCAAGGAGATCCAACCAGTCCATTCTGAAGGAGATCAGCCCTGGGATTTCTTTGGAAGGAATGATGCTAAAGCTGAAACTCCAGTACTTTGGCTACCTCATGCGAAGAGCTGACTCATTGGAAAAGACTCTGATGCTGGGAGGGATTGGGGGCAGGAGGAGAAGGGGATGACAGAGGATGAGATGGCTGGATGGCATCATGGACTCTATGGACGTGAGTCTGAGTGAACTCCGAGAGATAGTGATGAACAGGGAGGCCTGGTGTGCTGTGATTCATGGGGTCGCAAAGAGTTGGACATGACTGGGCGACTGAACTGAATTGAACTAGGAAAACTGTGATTTGGGGAAGGATGGTGTTTGGGATCCTTTTTCAGTTACATTAATGATGCTTGATTAGAGTCTTGGGACCCAGGGCCTCTCTGCCTGGTTCTGTTTCCACTGAACCATTCTTTCTGATTGTATTATAAAAACCACTGACGGTTAAGAGACAGCACTTAACAGAGGGTAACTTAGGCCAGAACGTAAAGAAACTCCTGGGCTTCCCAGGTGGCACTAGTGGTAAAGAACCTGTCTGCAGTGCAAGAGACATACAGAGATATGGGTTCAGTCCCTGGGTCGGGAGGATCCCCTGGAGGAGGGCATGGCAACACACTCTAGTTATTCTTGTCTGGAGAATCTCATGGACAGAGGAGCCTGGCAGGCTGCAGTCCATGGGGTCTCAAAGAGTCTGAAATAACTTAGCATTAACACATGCAAAGAAACTCCCACTCTCTCAAAAGTATGATTGCTTTTTAGGTAGGTTCTTAGACTCATCCTTCACAAGAGAACAACCTATGTAAGAATGTTATCTCTGTGTGTTTCAACATTTGTACATTTACTAAGACTATATTCTAGGGAGGACTCGAAAATTGATTTTGTAGGCATGGGAAATAGTCCTATTTGTTTGAGCATTAACTGAAGGCTTAAGAGTATCTCTTTTCAGCAGCAACGAAGAACCACAGAGTCCTTGGAGAGACTTCCAACCAGCTTCTCCAGTCCGCACTACATCACGTTGGTATGTCTTCCCCCTCTATTAGTTGTGCTAATCTATGTCCATGTCACTAATAATCTTGGTGCCACTTAACCACTCATCAGTTCCTTGAAAAGGTCCAGTGATATAACACAGCTCTCTGACTCTGGGCAGAAATAGGAACTTCTTGGCAGGGCTGGGATTACAGTGACCGGAGTACAATGACTCCTGTAAGGACACAGATGCTGTCTTTATTTAAAACACTGACTGTCTCATCATGAATTCTTGGGAATTCGTTCTGATTTTTTTTTTTTTAAATCACAGTAACATGTTATTTACTATGATCACAGAGTTTGTCTGTAGCCCTTAAATGTTATTCCTGGGACAAATGCCTGCTCACCCTGCTCTAGGCCCAGCCCTGGTTCTCAGGGGGTCAAGCTGAATGATGGCTTCCAGAGAGGCCTTGAGCAGCAAGGAGATGTGTTTCCAGAATCAATATTGATGACAGAAAAACCAATTAGCTAAATCAGCACACACATGCATGAGAGACATGAAGCCAAAAGAGAGACATTACATAAGTAGGAAAGCAGAGAAGTAAAATACATCTTTGTTTAAGATAAACGAGCCCAGAAATTTTTCCTTAGCTCAGATTTATAAGTTTCCATTATACTTTTTACCACCTTATTGTTACTCAGTCACATAGCCGTGTCTGACTTTTTGCTACTCCATGGATTGCAGCGTGCCAGTCTTCCCTGTTCTTCACTATCTCCCAGAGCTTGCTCAAACTCATGTCCATTGAGTCAGTGATGCCATCTTACCATCTCACCCTCTTTTGCCCCCTTCTCATCCTGCCCTCAGTCTTTCCCAGCATCAGGGTATTTTCCAGTGAGTCAGCTCTGTGCATCAGGTATCCAAAGTATTGGAGCTTCAGCATTAGTCTTTCCAATGTTCAGGGTTGATTTCCTTTAGGATTGACTGGTTGGATCTCCTTGCAGTTCAAGGGACTCTCAAGAATCTTCTCCAGCACCACAATTCAAAAGCATCAATGCTTCAGTGCTCAGCCTTCTTTAGGAGATGATTATTCATAACAGGAAATTTGAGTGAATCGTGCAGTCTCTGAGTATGCACCAATATCTCATAATCTCCAGTGGTTTTGATGGGCTTACTTCCTGAAGTCATCATTTATTTAGATGCAAAAAGAAGAGAGAGAGATTAAAGGGTCTCTAAGATCACCTGAACCACTGGAGTCTTGATCTGCACCTGTATCCACCTGTACACATAGAACATGTATTATTTAAAGCTAGGTGCTAATCACCAAGATGCTCAACTATATCTCTATAAAATCAGAAATTATCATTATGCATTCTTTAATGGATAAAAGGGGGTAACCAAGATAGTGTGCAGTCTGTGGTTTCACAGAATCCTCATATCACACAAAAGGGTCTCAGAGTGTGCTGGACAGGCAGTGGCACTGTCTGTTGGAGTTACAGCAAGACTAACAAGAAAACATGCTGCTGCTGCTGCTAAGTCGCTTCAGTCGTGCCCGACTCTGTGCGACCCCATAGATAGCAGCCCACAGGCTCCTCCATCCCTGGGATTCTCCAGGCAAGAACACTGGAGTGGTTTGCCATTGCCTTCTCCAATAAGAAAACATGGTTTCTGATAAAATGTCACTTAACCAGTACTACCCCCAACTTCACTCACCTTTGCCCACTTCATACCTACACAGGCTTAGTTTTACATGGATCAAAAAGGGGTGGTCTGAGTGTGTATGTGTGTATGTACATGATATCTTCTGGTTCAGTTCCTGACACAACAAAATGTTTATTATAGAAATCTGCAAATAAAGAGCACAGAGGAATGGCAGATCCCAATTCAAGTGCCAAAATGGTAAGTTCCCACATCAAATGGTTCCCTCCTTTTCAAATGTTAGCTTATTTTTGTGTTTTTTGCCTAGTCGTTGATTGGAGAGATTCTCTGTTCTTATCAAAAGATTAAGGTGATTAAAATTGTTTTCCGTGATGTGCTTAAATGTCTCACAGATAATTCAGCAGTGCTCATTTTAATCCAAGAATTTTCAACCTTACCAAAGGAGCAACCTAGAATTTAACAGTGTCAGAGTCTGAGTACATTTTGGAAATAATAACAAAAACAAAATAAAGACACGATAGTACTGGTAATCATAGAAAGTGGGCTTCCCTGGTGGTTCAGTGGTAAAGAATTTGCCTGCCAATGCAGAAGATGAGAGTTTGATCCCTAATGTCTCACAGATAATTCAGCAGTGCTCATTTTAATCCAAGAATTTTCAACCTTACCAAAGGAGCAAGCTAGAATTTAACAGTGTCAGAGTCTGAGTACATTTTGGAAATAATAACAAAAACAAAATAAAGACACGATAGTACTGGTAATCATAGAAAATGGGCTTCCCTGGTGGTTCAGTGGTAAAGAATTTGCCTGCCAATGCAGAAGATGAGAGTTTGATCCCTGGTTCAAGAAGATCCGCTGGAGGAGGAAATGGCAACCCACTCCAGTATTCTTGCCTGGGAAATCCCATGGACAGAGGATCCTGGTGGACTACAGTCCATGGGGTTACAAAGAGTCCAACATGACTGAGCAACCAAAGAATTATAGAAAAGTTATCCTTTCTAATGGAACAGTTTGCTTCATGATTGCTTTACTAAAGCTTTCACTTACAAATCAATAATTCACTAAACCTGACAGATAATTTTATTTTGAATGACTATGTCTAGTGATAGAAAATTTATCAAAAATTTGTATTTTTTGCCAAAGGGAGACAAAAAAGCATTATGTAACTGACTACATTTTAGAGTTTTTGTTTTCATTCCCTCGTTCATCCATTCATTGACTTTTCTTGAGTCTCTACAAAGTACTGGGTTAATAGGAGGGTTTTCCCTAGAAAGCATTCTTACTAGAAATCCTGCCCATTGCACTTTCCCTTTTGGGATGGAGAAGGAAATGTTTTTTAGAATTTGTTTATTTTTAAATATAATTTTATTTATGTCATTTTTGGCTGTGCTGGGTCTTTGTTGCTGGGCAGGCTTTTCTCTAGCTGCTGCTAGCGGGGGCTGCCCTCTAGCTGGGCTGTGACAGCTTCTCATTGCAGTGGCTTCTCTTGCTGTGGAGCGTGGGCTCTAGAGCACAGGCTCAGTAGTTGAGGTGCATGGTCTTAGTTGCCCCACTGCATGTGGGATCTTCCCTGGGCCAGGGATCAAACCCATGTCTCCTGCATTGGCAGGCAGATTCTTTACCACTGAGCCACCAGAAATGTTTTCAAGTGGTCCTTCCACTCCATAAAGATGAAGCGGCCTCATACTGGAGAATGGAGAGAGACGGTCCTTAGGGCAAGCAAACTGTTTGCCTTTCTGTATTAAAAAACAAAATGGCTTGCTTTCTTCCGTGACAGACTGGTCGATTTTACAATAACTGCTTAATCAGCCATGGCTAAGGAGATCTGGGAAAGCATGGATAAATGTAGTACAAGCAGAATGAAAAAAGGTTACTGTAATTAGCAGATATAAATGAGTCACTGAAATATAACAGCTTATAGATTTTGCAGAAAATAATTCACTTTTAACCGTCTCTTTTTATTTAGAGCTTGAAACTGGATATCCAAAATGGCTGTGCGAGGCTAGGCTGAAGATCCTGGAAGCAAGATCTTCTTAACCTTCCCTAGATATTTGCTACACAATTTCTGGTAGTTTCTCAGCTGTTCTTTATCCAGACAGAACACGCTGAAGAGAAATAGCATCTTTCTATAACATTTACTTGTAGAATTCACAACCTGTGGCTTAGACATAGGCTAATATACCAAAAAAAATCTATCCTTTTTCATATGCTTCTTTAGCTTCATACAGCAATAAGTACTCTTCTTACACTAATATGTTATTACAAAATATTAATCTAATTACTTAAAACATGAGTCAAAACTTGGAAGTAAATTACAATGTTGAGTCTAAGAAGGAAAACATCTTTTATTACAGGTTATTTCTTTGGGAACATAAAAGTACTTCATAATTACCACTAATTATGGTTTAAATAAAGTCTCTCCTGCAGAGATGCCAAGGAAATCCATGCAGGAAGCATCAGATTCCACCACCTAATTAAAAGGTCAATGGCTGTTCTGATCATTCCCTGTCGGTGAAGGAGGAAAAAGAATAGTCACCTCAGCTACCATATCTTTCTTAAAATTGTGAGGGTGGCTAAAGAGGACATGAAGCTCTCCTGGTCATTCAGAAAGCCAAGAAATCAATTTTAACTTCCTTAATTTTTTAGACTTCTTTAAGAACTAGCCAGAAAACTCAGACATACAAAATTTTCAAAAAATTGACTCCAGCAGAGAGGAAATACAATTTCCCTTAAAGGCTTTTAAGATCCTTGCAATATATGGGTTTGAGCACTCCAGTGTGCAATTTCTGTGCTGTTTCCAGTTGATTATTTTAGTACGTGGGATTGTCCTAGGAATGATTTCAGCTCTTTCTTATAAGGGTGCATTTCATCATGTTCTCCTATGTTCTCTATTTTCTTTTTTCTTAACTGCTCAAGCTATCTGCAATCATTTTTTATTTACTGAAATAAAGTTTTTAAGTGCTAAATGCAAATTTTCGGATTCAATGAAATAAAAGCTGCAAATGAAATAAGAAAGCTGGTTGTTCCTGGTGAATTTTTGTTGCAGTGCTGACTGGTTGATGGGAGGAGCTAGTTAAATCAGCAAAGGATAGCAGTGACTCAGCACTTTATACCTAGCGTGCTTTCAGTAAGCATCTGTTCTTATTAAAGCCATTCCTTGAGAAAGAATACTGATAAATGCATGCTTAAAGCAAAACATGCTAATTGAAACATTTTATGTAAAGTTTTGAAAAAAAGAAAAATTCTGTATCATATAAACTAGCCTCCTTAAAGCAAGCAATAATCTTCGTGTCCAAGACAAATATCATGTGATACTGCTTATATGTGAAGTCTAAAAAAGTGGTATAAATGAGCATATTTATAGAAGTAGACTCACAGATGTAGAAAACAAACATGATTATGGAGCTGGGGGGAAGGATAAATCGGGAGATTGGAATTGACATATACACACATATCTATATAAAAATTGATAACTGTTCAATACTCTGTAATGACCTATATGGGAAAAATATAAAAAAGGTAGATATATGTATATGTACAACTGATTCACTTTGCTGTACATCTGAAACTAAAACAACATTGTGTATCAACTATAAACTTTTTTTTAAATGGACAAAATGGAGAGATATTCACATATTCCAGTCCCCTGAAGAATACATGTGTTGATGAACAATATACATTTTGGTGATATCTTATTCTCCCTTTAAAAGAATCATTTTCTGTTTTTTGATTTGCTACTTTCCTTATTATTCCCACATCTCTTTCAGGAAACTCCTTCGTCACTTATTTCCTCTGTCCTGGGCTCCACATTCAACTAACTACTAATTTCTAGGGATTTTTTTTTTTTTTCAAATTTCTCTCTCTCTCTCTCTAATTATAAATATTTAGAATTCCTCAAGTCCTCCCACTTCATTGCTTCCTGCCTAGATAATCATTCTAGACTTCTAATGTGCTGCCTGTTTTTCAAACAACCCCAGGAGCCTTCTGACAATTAAGCTTCTTTTTAATTTTAAGTAATATCCATTATGCTCATCCATATCACTCACCCTAGGCCTTCAAGACTTTAGATTCATTTCAAATGCCTCTCTCTGCTCTATTTCCTAGGGAACTTCTAACACTGTCCACAGACTCAGAAGCATTTTCACAGCTACCTCTAACCAGCGGTCCCCTCGTAGACACAGTTCTGTCTCTGGTCGTGCAGCAGTTACAATTTCATAGCCCTAATATTTCTGGCTCTTGTCATTTCCCCAGGGTTTGAATCCTATCCCTTGAATCCACAAGCACTGTCAAGGCTCCTTCTTGGAATGGACACACCTGCTAGACCTACTATCTTAGCAACTCTGCCCTTCACCTCAGCCCCCTGAACGTCTTGCTGTCCAGTCATGAATAAATAACCCTTGTTAATGCCTCACCTTAGACTGAACTTGCTACCAGCCTGGAATGTTGTGTCTTGAAATGCTGGACTAGCTCTCTGCACTTAGATCAAGTGCCCTCTGCCTGGACAGAGGTGGATTTATCTGGAAGCTAACGAATCTGAGACTCTTCAGGGTCCATCACATGTGCCGCTAAGACCTTTTATCTAATTGTGCATTTATATTTTTTTAAATGACATTCAGTGGGCCATTGTGAACTGGGAAGAAGAAATTCAAACCATATATCAGCCATGAGAACCTATTGTATAACACAGGGAACACTCTACTCAGTGTGTGTATATAGCACAGTACTACTCAGTGCTCTGTGGTGACCTAAATGGGAAGGAAATCCCCAAAAGGAGGGATATGTGTATGCATATGGCTGATTCACTTTGTTATACAGCAGAAACTGACACAGCAGTGTAAAGCAACTATATTCCACTTATAAGACTTAATTATTAATTAATTAAGACTTAATATTAAGACTTAATTACATGTTTATTAATTAAGACTTAATTGATTATTAATTAATTAATTTTTAAAAGTGCCAATAGGAAACAAACAGGACAAAGATGCACCTAAGTTAGACTGAAGTTGTGATCACAGGGAGGGTGAGAGTGGACTAGCCTGAAATGGTACAAGAAGGGTGTGAGAGTAGGAGAAGCATGGTAGGTCTGATGAGCCTCCTGCATCCTCCCAGTTAACTGAGGAAAGACCCGCCTGGGCGTTGAGTACTCAGGAGAAGGCCACAAAGAGGAAAATCCAAGACTGGAGTTGGACCCTGACTACGCTGAACCCTAACTCTGCTCCCCAGCCCACATGCAGATCAATGGCTAAGGCTAAAGGTTTATAGGCTCCCAGAATTTGGACAAAACCAGTGCCCAAACCTCCAACCACTGAGTGATGCAGGATCAGGGAACCCCGTAGAGAAAACAGTATAAAATATAAAAAGAAGTCAAATTGATCAGAGATACTAGTGATGTACATCTCAAAAGGTGAAGGATGGGCAGAGGATGAATTCTGCAATGTAAGTTTCTGCAAGTCATTTTAAAAACTCCTCTGAAAAAATAAATTAAAATCTGTATTTGTTACACTATATTATCTAAATGTTATGGTGCCAAGGAATGTCAAGTATATTTTTACATCAGTCCTGCCAGGACTACAGTGAGCCATTCCCTTCTCCAGGGGACCTTCCCAACTCAGGTATAGAGCCCAGGTCTCCTGAATTGCACACAGATTTTTTACCATCTGAGCCACCAGGGAAGCCTAGAACTGCAGTGATGACAACACAAACTAAAACAAGCCCAACATTACCAGTAGCATCCATTACAGTCCTCCTTGGGTATCAACGGATGATTAGCTCCAGGCTCCCAGGGGAGACTAACCTCCTCCCAAGCTCAAGTAGCTTGCATAAAATGGTGAAGTTGTTCTTTTTTTTTCCCCCTATTATTTTCATGTAACCTATGGGCTTCCCTGGTGGTTCAGATGGTAAAGAATTCACCTGCTATGCAGGACACTTGGGTTCAAGCTCTGGATCTGGCAGATCCCATAGAAAAGGCTACCCACTCCAGTATTCCTGCCTGGGAAATTCCATGGACAGAGGCGCCTGGCAGGTTATAGTCCGTAGGGTCGCAAAGAATCGGACATGACTAAGCAACTAACAAGACTGAGCATCTAACACTTTTGCAATGCAAATGTATACTTTAAATCATTTCTATATTACTTATAATGCTTAATGCAAAGAAAATAGTACTTTTGTTAATAGTTATAAAAACAATGTAAATGCTACATAAATAATAGCTGAGATGTGGCAAATTCAATTTTTACCTTTTGGAACTTTCCAATTTTTTTTTTTTTCAATGTCTTTTCATCCACACTTGGTTGAATTCCTGGATGCTAACCATGATTACAGAGAATTGACTGTCTTCTCAAATATCAACCAGATATAGAGCCACTCTGCCTCTTTATCAAGGCATCTGGACTGACAGGTGATTGTGGAATTTAAAAAATGGACTTTGGATGTGCTAAAATTGTGAAATCATTCGGAGGAAAGCGAAACATTTCCCTGCCACTTCTGATAATCCATCAATGAAGTTCCTAGAAGGGTCACTAGGAGGCGACATAGAAAACTAAATCGAGCAGGTAGCCTGATTCCATTCCTTTGTTAGACACCAGTCATAGGAAACAGTGACTTTAATTCCCTAAGAATTTTGTTAAAGTCCTCTTCCTGATTATTAAGGAAGTAGCTCTGGGTGAATTTTGACAGACAAAACTTCCGTGTTTGCCAGGATCGTGGGTTAGGGTTAGAGTTAGGGAGAAAACAAAGAGCATATCGCTGGAAAGAAAGGAGAGCCGAGTTGGCAGCCTGAAAGGTTTGATTGGAGATTCTAACTGGAAAGACAAATCCTTTTTAGTCTGTTTTGAAATCCAGTCTTCTTGAAGCTGACTTGTCAATAGCCCCAAATAGCCCAGTCTCCTGAAGACTCTTGTGAGTTTTGCTTTTGTTTTTCAATTGTGTAGCGTCTTGTTTACTTAGTTTTTGGAGTCCATCAGATTGGCCACTGCGGCCAGGGATGCTTGAAGGTTCTGCCCCTCCCCCAGCCCCGCTCACCAGGTACACCTGATGGATTTTAAATGTCAGGAGAAACCACAGCCTGTGTGACTGTGGGACTCAATGGTGGACCCTTGATGACAATGGATCATCACCAAATACTGAGAAATAATTGAAAGACTGAGCTGATTGGCAGCATCCTGATCACTTTCTGCCTGAAGGTCAGGCTTTTAGGAAACTCAGAAGCCATTATGTAAGGAAGTGGCTGCCTCAAGGCTTTGACAGAATGCATTAACATCTTTCTCCCGGAAAAGCATCCTGAGCTATACATAATGGATATCGATTGCTCAGAAAAGAAGATATAACTTTAAGTCTTCGGGGGTCTCCAGAGACGAAAGACAGAGAAAAAAGAGGGCTAGTTTGGAAGAAACCATGCCAGAGCTATCTTAGAGAATCCTAGATAAGGGACCGCAAAAGCCATGGACACCAGCGATTTGCTGCCAGGAGAGCAAAGACGGCATTTATTGAGTGCGTGCTATTTGTTAAGCATTCATCTAAGCACTTAATAGCATGATTTCATTTTTAAATGGAAACAACTCTGTGAATATTGTTCAGTCGTTAAGTCGAGTCCAATTCTTTGGGATCTCATGGACCGTATCCCAGACTCCTCTGTCTTCCACTATCTCTTGCAGGTTGCTCAAATTCATGTCCATTGAGGTGGTGATGCTATCTAACCACCCCATCCTATTGCCTTTTCATCTAAGCACTTAATAGCATGATTTCATTTTTAAATGGAAACAACTCTGTGAATATTGTTCAGTCGTTAAGTCGAGTCCAATTCTTTGGGATCTCATGGACCGTATCCCAGACTCCTCTGTCTTCCACTATCTCTTGCAGGTTGCTCAAATTCATGTCCATTGAGGTGGTGATGCTATCTAACCACCCCATCCTGTTGCCTCCTTCTCCTCCTACCCTCCCACCCTCCTCCCACCTGGTCTTTCCCAGGACCAAGATCTTTTCCAGTGAGTCAGCTCTTCGCATCAGGTGGCCAAAATACTGGAGCTTCAGCTTCAGCATCAGTCCTTCCAATGACTCTCCAGGCTTGCGTTCCTTTAAGATTGATTGATTTGATCTCCTTGCTGTCCAAGAGACTCTCAAGAGTCTCCTTCAGCACCACAATTCAAAAATATCAGTTGTTCAGTGTTCATCTTTATTTATGGTCTAACTCTTACATTTGTACATATGAGCTGATATTATTATCCTCATTTTACAGTTTCAGAAAAATTAAGATTAAAATTCAAATAATCCACTGGGAGAGAGCTAGCTGATTAAATATCATAGTCAGGACATCAACCCAGGAAGTCTAACTCCAAAGAGTATGCTTTCAATCACTCCCATGCTTCTCGGGTAAATATAATTTTGACAGGGAAAAGGCAGACTCCTTCAATTTCAGACTCCTAGAAAGGAAATGAATATATCTCACTCCCACTTTCATTTTCCCTCCGGCAAACTTCCTAACCTTTGGAGCCACAGGGACAATGATTCATAGGTTTACACAGCTAGGAAAGACAAAAGAATCCAGCCAGTAGTGAACCCCCAATTTAGGGAATCGCTAATTGAGATGCTGCTGTGCACAAGGGCTGTGTTTGGGGATACAGCTGAGGCTTCAATTCCTTTTACCATTCTGTTGGCCACTCCCTAGGGGGTGCTTGTGATCCTGGAATCTTTTCTGTGTTTTACAACTACTTTAGGTTCTGGCTTCCCTGGGGGCTCAGATAGTAAAGAATCTGCCTACAATGCGGGAAACCTGGATTCCATCACTGTGTCAGGAAGATCCCCTGGAAAAGGGAATGAAAATCCACTCCAGTATTCTTGTCTAGGGAAACCCATGGGTGGAAGAGCCTAGTAGGCTACATTTCATGGGATCACAAAGAGTCCAACACACTGAGCAACTAACACATTCACTTTCTAGGTTCTGGAAGATGCTTTCTTAACAGGACAGGGCTCTCTCTGCGTGACGTTCTACTTCAGTTTAGCATGCCTAGGAAAGCTGTCTGATGCTGCCCCACCATCTGTGCAGAGAAGGAAGATCAGCAGAATTATTGACACTCAAAAGGAGCCAATGTGTAGGGGGATGGTAGGCATCACTACAGCAGCAGAGTCTCTAATGAAAGCTTCTTCCTTGCTTGAATAAAGAATGCACCAGATGAATGGTCATCTTTAATAGGTAAGGAAAGAGAGGACATTGGTATTCCACCCTTTTAGACACCAGGTCTAAACTTCCAGACTTTTATACACTCACCCTGGGATGTCCACTGCAAAGCTTTGAGACCAGTATTATTTTACATACAAGAAAACTAAGTATCACCGGTCCCCAGATATGCAGCTGTAAATGGCAAAACAAAAAAATCTGATCCTTTGCTTCAGACCAAAGCCACAATCTGACTTCTTCCCCACTCCAGTTTTGAGGCTGATTGGTCATGCCAGGTGGCTCAGTAGTAAAGAATCTTCCTGCCAATGCAGGTTCCATCCCTGAGTCAGGAAGAGCCCCTGCAGGAGGAAATAGTAACCCACTCTAGTGTCAGCCTTTATTTTTTGAAGCTCCCAAATCACTGCAGATGGTGACTGCAGCCATGAAATTAAAAGACGCTTACTCCTTGGAAGAAAAGTTATGACCAACCTAGATAGCATATTGAAAAGCAGAGATATTATTTTACCAACAAAGTTTTGTCTAGTCAAGGCTATGATTTTTCCTGTGGTCATGTATGGATGTGAGAGTTGAACTGTGAAGAAAGCTGAGTGCCGAAGAATTGATGCTTTTGAACTGTGGTGCTGGAGAAAACTCTTGGATGGCAAGGAGATCCAACCAGTCCATTCTGAAGGAGATCAACCCTGGGATTTCTTTGGAAGGAATGATACTGAAGCTAAAACTCCAGTATTTTGGCCACCTCATGTGAAGAGTTGACTCATTGGAAAAGACTCTGATGCTGGGAGGGATTGTGGGCAGGAGGAGAAGGGGACGACAGAGGATGAGATGGCTGGATGGCATCACTGACTAGATTGACGTGAGTCTGAGTGAACTCGGAGATGATGATGAACAGGGAGGCCTGGCGTGCTGCGATTCTTGGGGTCACAATGATTGGACACAACTGAGCGACTGCACTGAACTGAACTGAATTGGACACTTGACTTGGAATATCCTACCTTCAGAAATGAATTAGCAGTAATAAGTCCAGTGTGATGCCAACTGCACCTTGGGTTCACTTGGACATTCAACTCTCAGAAAAAGAGTGAGAAATCTAAAAGGGAGGGAATATATGCATACATATAGGGCTGCCCCTCTGGATCAGCAGGTAAAAAAAAATCCACCTGTAAAGCAGGAGACTCAGGAGATGAGAGTTCAATCCCTGGGTCAGGAAGATCTCCTGGAGGAGGAAACAGCAACCCACTCCAGTATTCTTGCCTGGGAAATCCCACTGAACAGAAGAGCCTGTCAGACTACAGTCCATAGCATCCCAAAGAGTCAGACATGACTGAGCGACTGACTGAGAATGCATGTATACAATACATATAGTTGATTCACTTTGCTGAACAGTAGAAACCAACACAACATTGTAAAGCAACTATACTCCAATAAAAGTTAATTTAAAAAAGAGAGTGTCACAATGAAAATCATTCCCAGGATCACAGAACAGCCAAAACATGATCTTTTCCACTAGGAACTCCCTCACTTAAAGTAACTCTTTAAGCAAACAAGAAAAACCTAGAAACAGAGACCAATAATCCTTATACATTTCAGAGGGGAAAAATGGTTTAAAATAACTAAATATATAGAAAATATGAATCAATACCATTTAGGTTCTGCTTCTTTAATTATCCATTTACTCCATTATTCAGCATGAATTCATTGCATACTTGCCGTATTGGAGGTTATTATTCTAGGTACAGCAGATGTTACCACCCTAATGGCATAAAGTGAAGAACTAAAGAGCCTCTTGATGAAGGTGAAAGAGGAGAGTGAAAAAGGTGGCTTAAAACTCAGTGTTCAAAAAACAAAGATCATGATATACCCAGTCCCATCACATCTGGCAAACAGATGGGGAAACAGGGACAGACTTTATTTTCTTGGGCTCCAAAATCACTGCAGATGATGATGACAACCATGAAATTAAAAGAAGTTTGCTCTTTGAAATAAAAGTAATGACCAACCGAGACAGAATGTTAAAAAGCAGAGACATTACTTTGCCAACAAAGGTCCATATAGTCAAAGCTATGGTTTTTCCATTAGTCATGTACGGATGTGAGAGTTGGACAATAAAGAAGGCTGAGCACCAAAGAATTGATGCTTTTGAACTGTGGTGTTAGAAAAGACTCTTGAGAGTCCCTTGGACTGCAAGGAGATCCAACCTGTCAATCCTAAAGGAAATCAGTCCTGAATATTCATTGGAATGACTGATGCTAAAGCTGAAACTCCAGTACTTTGGCCACCTGATGCAAAGAGCCGACTCATTAGAAAAGATCCTGATGCTGGAAGAGATTGAAGGCAGGAGGAGAAGAAAATGACAGAGGATGAGATGGTTGGATGGCATCACCCACTCAATGGACATGAGTTTGAGCCAGCTGTGGGAGATGGTGAAGGATGGGGAAGCCTGGCGTGCTGCAGTCCTTGGGGTCACAAAGAGTCAGACACAACTGAGTGACTGAACAACAACGAAAACTCAAAGTGAAAGTGTGAAGGTGTCAGTTGCTCAGTCGTGCCTAACTCTTTGTGAAACCACGGGCTGTAGCCCACCACGGTGCCCTGTCCATCGGTTTTCCCAGGCAAAAATACTGGAGTGGATTGCCATTCCCTTCTCCGGGGGATCTTCCTGACCCAGGGACTGAACCTGAGCCTCCTGCACTGCAGATTCTCTACCATCTGAGCCACCAGGAAAGCCTGAGGAATCCAAGCCTCATGGAAAGGCAAAACAGGTGATGAAAGGCACAAAGGAGGAAGGTCATAGATGGGGCTGCCCAGGTTAACGAACAGGAGGTGTACACTGTTTGTTAGAGTGGAGGAGCCTTCAAGAAGGCACATTTTCATTAAGATCTTAACAAATGTATGAAGATTTACCAAGTAGAAAATGAGGACTACAAGGAGAAATGCAAAGTCTGTGGACTCCAGGGTTTAATGGGTCCATTCGTTGGGAGTAGTTACTGTAGCTGAATTAGAAGGTATATAGGAAAACTTGCATAATCAGCACACGTTGAAGGTGACTGTGGAGGGTATTCTATGTGAGTTTACCTTAAAGGATGTGGGACTTCTTAAAGGGATTTTAGGACAGCAGCATGATCAAACTTGTCTTTAATGGAAAAAAGATACTAATAAGTATGGATTAGAGAAAAATTCATGAATTGTCCAGATTAGAAGATGCCATGCTTTATAGAAACCAAAGATGGTAAAGACAGACAGAAGAGGGTGGCTTCACAAAGCTTTTTTTCTGAGTGAGGGGAGAGGAATGGGGCAGAGGGTAAGTTGATATTGGCTTCTAGGGTTCTGTTCGGCATAGACAAGGCTTCATCAGGTCCTTCACCAAGAGAGAGGATGAGCCAGCTTAGACCAGAGGCAATAGTAACTTGGAGGCATTTTTAACTGACTCTTATGTAGACAGTGTAGTGAATTAATATGATAGCAAAGTAAAACTAGGGAAAATTACTCAGAAAATTTTTATTACTTTTTTTTTAAAAAGTGACTTAAAAATATTTATTCTGCTCCCTCTCTTAGCTCAGATGGTAAAGAATCCACCTGCAATACAGGAAATCCAGGTTAGATCCCTGGGTCAGAAAGATACCCTGGAGAAAGGAATGATAGCCCTCTCCAGTATTCTTGCCCAGAGAGTTTCACGGACAGAGGAACCTCGGGGCTACAGTTCATAAGATCACAGAGTCAGACACGACTGAGCGACTAACACTTTTCACTTTTTCTTCACTTTCTCAATTATTGTGCTAAAAGCTGACTACCTCCACCAGATCCTTGGACCAATAGCACAGGGTTGAATACAAGATAGGCTCATTACCTACTGTTTACATTTAAAATAAATGTGTTACTTTTAAAGTAATGAAAATAAAGCCCAATGAAGTCAGATACTTAGTGAAAAATAACTGAGATATTGATAATTCTTGGAACAGGACTCAGTTCTCCTAGATGTTGATACAGTACATGGTTCCTCCCCATCCTCAAACTGATGGCTGTATCAGGTAAGACAGACTGGGACCTGGAACCTGAGACCTTTGCTGCAGTGTTTGCACCTGGACAAATACTTCCTTAAGCAACGAAACACCAAGTAACTATTAATATAAGGGACTAAAAATAAACGTGCATATGCAGTTGTGGCAAACTATGGACAGCAAGATATATGAAGACCAAAACCCAGTTGCCATTTCCAAGGAGCCAGAAACAAAAGCAGGTTCACAGCTAGAGAGGAATTTCATCTTAGGTTGAGTCATACCTTGAGTCTCACCCATACCTGATTTAGATCATATTTAGATGAAAGTTGGGCTTTAGAGTACATGCCAGCATGAGTTAAGACATTTAGGGCTGTTGTGATGGGGTGAATGTGTTCTGCATGCATGAAGGGCATGAATATGGAAAAGCCAGAGCGAGGTGTGTTAGAGGCTGAATTGATTCCCCATCTGCAAATTCATATGCTGAAGTCCTAACAGCTAGTACCTCAGAATTTTACTGTATTTGGAGATAATGCTTCTAAAGATATAGTTAAGTTAAACGAGGTCATTAGGGTGGGCTCTTCTACAGTGAAAGTGAAAGTAAAGTCGCTCAGTTGCGTCTGACTCTTTGTGACCCTGTGGACTGTAACCCACCAGGCTCCTCCATCCACAGGATTCTCCAGGCAAGAATACTGGAGTGGGTTGCCATTAAGTCCCCTAAATACAAGTTTCGTTCCAAGAGCCAGTTTATAAAGCCAGTTTGTTTGTAAGTCCAACAAAGTTAACCTTGGTACCCAGCTAACACAATTGGCTATATAGTAGTGTACTGTCATAGGCTTATAAAACGTTTCACACAAATAATGCATAAAAAAAAATAAAAGAAAAAAAAACATTTTTAATCTTGCCGTGCAGTACCTTGAAAAGTACAGTAGTACAGTACAACAGCTGGCATACAGGGGCTGGCGTCAAGTGAACAGGCAAGAAAAGTACTGACTGGAGGAGAGAGAGGAGGAGCTGAAGGAATGGGGAAGTGTTAGTTGCTTAGTCATGTCTGACTCTTTGCAGTCCTGTGGACTGTAGCCTCTGTCCTTGAAATTCTCCAGGCCAGAATACTGAAGTGTGTAGCCATTACTTTCCTCAAGGGATCTTCCCAACCCAGGGATCAAACCTGATTCTTCTTCACTGCAAGCAGATTCTTTACCATTTGGGCCACCAGAGAAGCAAAGGAAATTCTATGAATTCAGAAACCATGGGAAACATGAACTCAGAGATGCAAGCTAAATGGATGCCACTTTAATCACACTTTCAATTGTTGTCTCATAGTGAGGATTCAATGAACAGCCTACCATATTTTAGAAACTTTCAAAGCAGAATTGAAATTAAATTATTAGAAGTGAGAATTAGTAGGGAAAAAACAGCAGATTAAAATTCACAAATACAATTAACATTGGAATTAGCAGTTTCAAAAATAATAAATAAGTACATAATTACTTTTAAAGAGTTAAAAGTTAACCAGAAAAAGAAATAAGGAACAAAAACAACCTGTAGATTTTAAAATAGATAAGATATAATTAAAAATTAAAATGCTATGGATGTGCTAAGCAGCATGTTAGACACAGCCAAAGAGAGAACTAATAAGTTTTATGACAGGTCTAAAGAAGGTATCCAGTTATGTAGCATTGTGAGATATAGCTGAAGGGAAGCATAAGTGACTTACTTAGAAATATTGAGATAGTGGAAATAACTTATAGTATTGATTGTTTGGTGTATAGTGGATGGAAACAGGAATGGGAAAGTATGCAGCAGAAGTCCTTATCTTTTATTATAAATCTTGAATATTATTGGATATTTTAAACTATATGTATTTCATGAAAAATTATTTTATTTATTTTTTCAAATTTTATTTTATATTGGTTTATAGTTGATTAATAATATGTTAGTTTCAGGTGCACAGTAAAGTGTTTTGGTGTTACATATGCATCCATCTATTCTTTTGAAAAAAAAAAAACTTTTAAAAGAGATAAGACAGTTGTCCTTTATGAGACTCAATAATCTAGTTTAGAAATCAAAGTTCTGGTTCATATAAATAAAAAAATAATGTAAGCATTTGTGATGAAAATTTAATATATTTATTTTCTGCATGAAAATCAAAAGATGCCATTTTTCAGATCTTCACAATTATTTTTCCCCTATATTACAAGTTGGTTTCCCCTATTACCTTTGCCTGGAAAATCCCATGGGCAGAGGAGCCTGGTAGGCTGCAGTCCATGGGGTCACTAAGAGTCAGACATGACTGAACGACTTCACATTCATTTTTCACTTTCATGCATTGGAGAAGGAAATGGCAACCCACTCCAGTGTTCTTGCCTGGAGAATTCCAGGGACTGGGAAGATTGGTGGGCTGCCGTCTCTAGGGTTGCATAGAGTAGGACACGACTGAAGTGACTTAGCAGCTGCAGCAGCAGCAGCAGTGGAGAGTTTAGGCAGGGGAGACTAAATCCCTGCATTGATTCAACAAGCACCTCAACTGTGCCATCATCATTCTGCAAGAGGGACAATGTAAAATTGACTAAGAGACAAAACTGAGGCTGATCCAAAGAGACAGGTACAAAGTGGGTCCTTAAAATGCAGTAGAAGTGTCAAGAAATTGCATATTGAAAATTAACTGGAATTGGAGAGCTAGGCAATTTAGGAACAACTTGTTGGGATGAGTAGAATAGGAGGCGGTCTGGAATAATTAGAGAGACGGGAGTCTGCCTGCCACTAGGCTTGTGTGAATTCCTCATATACTTTGGCATCTGTGAGTTCAACAAATAAAGAGAATGGAGGGGACAAGAAATCAGACTGTCCTATAAAGTGAATGAGTGAGTGATCATGTCCAGCTCCTTGTGACTCTGTGAACTGTAGCTTGTCAGGCTCCTCTGTCCATGGAATTCTCCAGGACAGAATTCCTGGAGAGGGTTGCTGTTTCCTTCTCCAGGGAATCTTCCCAACCCAGGGATCAAACCTAGGCCTCCTGCATTGCAGGTGGATTCTTTATCATCTGAGCCACCAGGGAAGCTCAGTCCTATGAAGAGACTCAGAAACTGAACAAACAAACACATGTATGAATACAAAGGGTAAATTGCTCTCTTGTGAAATTCAATGCGTGGCTTCTGTAAATCAATGAGATCACCAGTCTTCAAGTGATCAAGACAAAACCCAGCTTTGCTGTAATGCTGAAACAGCATCATAAGATGCCAGTGCCACTAGAAATCTGACTGACTCGACAAAGCATCCTGCTTTTGAAGAAGTCTGGCACTGAAGGCTGATATCTTCTGAGTAATGGGTTTACTTAACGTCTTTAAGGGGCCTGCTAATGTAAGACTGTTATAATCAAATCTTCATAATACAGAAGGATTTTAAAAAGTGATTTACTATTTTAATTAGATGTGGTGGTGATCCGACTATCTTACATTACACTATAGTACTTAGCAAATGATAGTGCAATTTTCTTATCACTGAGAAAAAATTTTATTAGCAGAGTCAGAGAATGTCCACTTGTATGAGATAACTAAAAATGGTTTTTAGAAGAGGAATAGCTTTGTCACAAGAAAAATGGTAAAATCTTCTAAGCCAATGATGCTAATACTTGCAGTCCTATGGTTAAAATCCTTCCCTTTTTCATGCCAAAATTTTGATCTATGTCTATGTTGTATGTGCTTAGTCATGACTGAGTGTGACTCCATGGACTGTAACCCACCAGGCTCCTCTGTCCATGGGATTCTCCAGGCAAGAATACTGGAGTAGGTAGCCATTCCCTTGGAATCAGAGGATCTTCTCAACCCAGGGATTGAATCTGGGTTTCCTGCATTGCAAGCAAATTCTTTACTGTGTGAGCCATCAGGGAAACCCATGCACATCGTTAAGTATATATTTTTTCCCTTAATTACAAGAGGTACAAAGTTCCTCCTTAAGGCACTTGCATTTAGACAACATATTAGAAATAGGACTACAAGATTTGCTTTAGTTAGCTAGCTTTTTCAATAAAGCCAATGATAACCAGGAAACTTTGGTATTTCTAATGGCAACTAGAGTATGGTAGGAAGCCCAAGACATGGTCTGCAGTGTGCCTTGGTGCTGTGTGGGTTTGCTTGGTTTGGGAGGTAAGGATTTATCTGATAGGACACAAAAGATACTTTATGTTTTCAAAGATTTTTTGATGTGGATCATTTTTAAAGACTTTCTGTATTGAATTTGTTACAATATTGCTTCCATTTTTATGTTTTGACTTTCTGGTCCAAGGCATATGGGATCTAAGCTCCTCGACCAGGGATCGAACTTGCACCCTTGTACCAGAAGCAGAGTCTTGACCTCTGGACTCCCAGGGAAGTCTCCAAAAGATACTTTAAATCATCCTGTTCTTAAGGCACTTACTTATATCAGCTTGGGGAAAAAAGAGTTAATTTTTTAAGAAAAAAAATCTCATGTTAAGTGGCAAGCACTCATCCAGATAGAAAAGGAACACAGAGTAAACTACTTCATATGTGAGTGTGGATGTATTTGAACCCCAGAGACTTTCTGACAGGCCATCTTTCAGGTTCAAAACTTTGGTTATTGTAGAGAAAAGGAAATAAAGGAGGCAAAAAGATTATTAAACTTTTCTTTGTGTGTTTGCATAATTTACGAGTTAAAGCCAATGGAGATTACTTTCTGTAATTTAAAAAGAAATACTGTGTTTTTAAGTTAGAAAAATGAGTCATGCCTGATTTCCCATCTCCATTCTCAGCATAGAAAATGGCTTGTCGATGTCCTAAAACAGTCAGAACGAGAACAAATAATCTTCTGTAACAAGGGCATCCCATGCTCAGCCTCTGCCACCACTGAAGGCAGATTGTTAACATGCATTTTCAGCCTCACTGCCCACCCCTCTCCTAAGTAAGAAGCTATCTGGCGTTCCCTACACACCCAGTGTGCTACTGGGGGATAAGCTTAGGATGAAGACATTTGGCTACTGTTTACTTAAACGTGGCTTTTGTGCTGAATATTTAGTATGAGAGAGAAATCCTAATTTAAAAAAAAAAAAAACTCGCGAAGACACTGAGTAGATGTGAGATGCTTTACCATCTTTTTTGACTCTCCTAAAACCCTAATCACATATTTTTCCAAAACAGCAAATTCTCTTCTTGCTATTCTTTTCATGCATACTCATCAATTATCCTCAGTTGAGTGTGGCATCTGTGACCTGCCTAGACCTCATTGACTACAAGCCAAAATTCTGCTTAGTTTCATGCAGAGGTGGGAAGAACATTCATCCTTTTTCCTCATTTGGTGCCGCATGCAATTCCATGGGCTCTAAAACAAATCGGCTTTTATCTAGCTAAATCATTAAAATATTATGAAACTCAGTTCACTATAATCTCAGGAAACATGCAAAAAAAAAAAAAATCTGAAACTACCCTCTCCATCCTTTACATTAGGCCTCGCTCCTATTCATATCACCTCTTTTAAGCATAAAATACAGACACAAAGAGACATAGCTGATAGGATTATGAGGAGGAAGAGCTGGCCTAGAGTAGGAGTCCCCAACCTCCAGGATTTAATGCCTGATGACCTGAGGTTCAGCTGATGTAATAATGATAGAAATAAAGTGCACAATAAATGCAATGTGCCTGAATCATCCTCAAACAATCCCTCCTTCCCCCTTGCTGTAGGTGGAAAAATTGTCTTCCACAAAACCAGTCCCTGGTGCCAAAAATGTTTGGGGGCCACTGGTGGAGGCCACTAACTTATCTAAGCAAAACATTCACAGTTCCAAGACAGAATAGCCCACATTGGTCAGGGGGAAGGTGAGGATGTTAGTGGAAGAGTGAGAAATTCATAATTACAAAAGTTGGACTAATCAGAAAAGTTTATGGACAAGATGAGACCAACTTAATCTTGGAGAAAAAGGATTTGGTACTAGGAAACTTGGAGTGCATTTCGGGAAGGAGGTGATGTTTATGTTAAATAAGTGTCATGGCAGTCCAAACACAGGATGGAAAATAATTTCAAGATACAGAGCATTTCAGAATGGAGTGAGTTTGTTAAGAACAAAGAGCAAAGATAAAGTAGGCACTGCAAGTGCGGTGTGCAGACCTCATGAACCTGCCAGAGAGAGTTCTCGGAAGGGAGAGTTTTATTTTATTATTATATTTATTATATTATTACTTATTTTATTATTCATTAGAGTGGAAGGTGTTGTTATAACAGTGGGCTGGCTCAAGGTGAACTGATGCTTTTCATGGATTGGTGGCAATTTTTATGGTCTCAAGGCCAACAAAATTCCTGCTGGAAAGCTGGCATTAGGTGATTGCTTAGGGCGGTATAGGGTGAACACTGGGGTAGGTATTTTTTGCCTAATTTGGAGTCAGAAAGCTGGCTAGTGATGATCAGGAGGGCTTTTGACAATAGTTACAAAGGGACTCAGTCAGCTTCTGAGGTGATCTTGGTTCTGGGCTCTGCTTTTGTGGTCTAGGTGCAAGGCTTTGCAGCTGTGACCTTGGGGCAGGACTCCATGATAACGCAGTAGAACATTAACAGCTTGTGGGCAGCAGGTGCTGGGGAACAAAGGGAAGATGGTATTTAATGAGTAGATGAAGCCATTCAGTAGAAGAGCTTGAGAGCTAGGTAGAAATATTTAAATTAGATGTTAGATTTAAGTTAGCAATAGAAAAACATTGAAGTTATTAAGCTGAACATGATGAGACCACTAGGAGAAATTGTTTCAGTGATTTTGTTAATTTAATAGGGTTTTAGATTTGTGATGGTGCTCTGTTGGAAAGATCTCTTGAAGAAAGGAATGGCTACCCACTCCAGTAGTCTTGTATGGATAATTCCAAGGACAGAGGAACCTGGCAGGCTATAGTTCATGGGGGCTCAAAGAATGGGACACACTGAGCAACTCTATTTTCACTTTTTCCATTTTTCTCCTCAAAAGCCCCACATTAGACTTTCAGGAAGATGCAGGACCCAATAAAAGCCAAGCCAATTCTTCTATCATGGCCTATTTGGAAATCCTGAAATCTTTAGTTAAAAGAGTTATGGTGCTTTGCTAAATCTCTGCTGGGTAGAAGAGAGGTGACAGATAAATAGACCTAGGACACAATTCTGAGCTCAGAAACTGCAAAGCTGTCAAAATGTCCAGAAACTCATCCAAAAATGATGGCTGCACAGGGAAGTTTCCCTAATTTCCATTTCTGAAAAAAATGAGTCAATAATTCTTTAGCCTCATGCTACATGTATCATGACACATGTTTGATTTGCAGTCTAAAAGAAGCACTAATATAGAAAAGGGCAAAGAGATGAAAGTGACCTAGAAATGGTTGCAAGCAAAGTTCATTCACAGTGGACCCCAGAAGATTACAGGTCATAAACTGGTGTATGCTTTTTGATCATCTAAATGACTGCCCATGACTTTTTCTTTATTATCTCAAAGAGAATAAGAAGTACAGAATCAGCAGAGAGGAAAAATACTAACATGGTTCTGAACATTTAAGAAGGGCTGGGACATCCCTGGTGGTCCAGTGGTTAAACTTTGCCTTCCAATGCAGGGAGAATGGGTGTGATCTTTGGTCAGGAAGCTAAAAATATCACATACCTTCTGGCTAAAAATCTGCAGCATATATCAGTAGCAATATTGTAACAAATTAAATAAAGACTTAAAAAAAGTAAGAATGGGGCTCTGTGCTATTCTGTGCATTTCCTCCTTTAATATCAGTTTTATTAAGCTCAGGGTTGTTAAGGAATTTGTCCAGGATCACACAGCTGCTGTTGCTAAGTGGCTTCAGTGGTGTTCGACTCTGTGTGACCCCATAGATGGCAGCCCGCCAGGCTCCCCCGTTCCTGGGATTCTCTAAGCAAGAACACTGGAGTGGGTTGCCATTTCTTTCTCCAATGCAAGAAAGTGAAAAGTGAAAGTGAAGTCAAGCAGTCCTGTCCGACTCTTCGTGACCCCATGGACTGCAGCCTACCAGGCTCCTCTATCCATGGGATTTTCCAGGCAAGAGTACTGGAGTGGGGTGCCATTGCCTTCTCCAGATCACACAGCACCATGTCATAAATTAGTATGCACCATCTTGAACAGTCAATGATTTTCATGTGCTTCTCATCTGGTATAACTGACTGAACAGAAATAGTTTGTTCAGATCTATATATGTGCAACCCAATAGACCTGATTGTTTCTTCCAAGTATTTTCAACAGGTTCACTGCCAAGCTAAGACTGCTTGCTTGCAATCAGTCCTTTATCTCTCTAATCTAAATTAAGAAAGAAAAGGAAGTGAAGTTGCTCAGCCCTGACTGACTGTTTGCAATCTCATGGACTGTATCTTACCAGCCTCCACCATCCATGAGATTTCCCAGGCAAGAATAGTGGAGTGGGCTGCCTTCTCCACTATTTCCTTCTCCAGGGGATCTTCACAACCCAGGGATCAAACCCAAGTCTCCTGCATTTCAGGCAGACACTTTACCGTCTGAGCCACCAGGCTTAACTAGTTAAAGAAGATCCACTAGTTAACTAGCCTCTAGTCAAAGAAGATTCACTCTATTCCTTCCCTGACACTTTCATTGTTGTTTTTGTTGTTCAGTTGCTCACTCATGTCTGACTCTTTGCAACCCCCTGGACTGTAGCCCGCCAGGCTTCTCTGCCCATGGGATTCTCCAGGCAAGATACTGGAGTGGGTTACCATCTCCGCCTCCGGGGCATCTTCCCAACCCAGGGATCAGACGCACATCTCCTGCATTGACGTGTGGATTCTTTACCACTGAGCCATCTTGAAACCCACTTTCATTGGGTTTCCTTAATTATTTTGCTCCTTCATTTTATGTTTGAGAAAAAAGACGTGATGTTGTCTATTCTTTTATATTTTCATATATTTTATCACCACCTATATGCAAGGCATTCACAAGGACTACCAGAAAAATTAAACTGCAATCCCTTACTTAAGGAGTTTTTGCAAAGAAAGGCAATTTTAAATATATATTGAGTAATGTATGTCAAAAGAAACTCTGGAAAACATATCATGTTGAAATGATAGATTGTATGTGGTGAAGGATCTGAAGGCCTGCTTTTGGGATCTTGAAATTTATTTAGGCACTGAAGAGTCATTTTATATTTCTGAGCAGAAAAGTCATTTTAGCATTCCTTAAATCTGTGTCATTTCCAAATACAACTGTGAGATTATTAAGAACTCCATTATGTATGTACAATAAAAATAGAAAATTTAGAAACGGAAGATGCTTTTAAAATCACTGTGTCTCACTCTCAGTGTTCAAGTCGAGAGGTTTTTCTTACCTTTTATTTATTTATTTATTTTACTTTTTCACTTTCTTGTAAAATCCTCAAGGTCTGGGACAACTCTATTAATGATACTGCTTAGAAAAATGTTGCTGCATCTACAGGTGACATTTCCAGCTTAGAATAAAGTCATTTGTGCTTTACTCCTTAGTGATGGAACTCATGGCTTTGCCAACAGCCAGTGCTCCAGAGATGGCTGAAGCTAAATTCTCATCCTGGAAATAATAAAGATTGGTTTCTTTCCTGCTCTGAAAACCTTATAGCTCTTCTTAGCAGCCGGCCTATTTGCTGAGCTGTGGAAAATCTCTTTTTCATGAAGCAATTTCATTTCACAGATTCAAAATGCAGTTCAAGGCTATCACAGGTTATTGGGCCATTTTCCACATTTTTTTTTTCAGATGAGAAAACTGCCAGAAGACTGGAGGGCTGGCTAGCTGGCAACCGGATGGAACCAGAGCCCTCCACAGCTGGCACATGTCCAGGATTGCTTCCTCTCCACCATGTTTCTTTGCTACATTCCCCAACATCAACATCATTCCCCCGTCATTGATGAACTTGCAATGACCTGTTATTGGGTAGTTTCAGGAAGAGTTCTATCTATTCATTCAATGTCATTCCAGGTCCACATGGATTTTTATTTGAAGCAGAGCCACTAGGGTGAGAAAGAATGAGACACCATTAGGGTTTCCTCTTCCTTTGCAATAACTTTACTGGATGCACCATGTGCCGATTTGTCTTCTACTGAGCGCCATTTGCTCTAGTGATTTAGCATCAAAAACATTAGGAAAACTGTCAGACAGACATTCTTCTGGGCATTTTACCTGTTATCTCATGTAGCTCTCACAAATCTCTGAAGGGTGTGTGTGTGTGTGTGTGTGTGTGTGTGTGTGTGTGTATGCGTGTGTGTTCATGGGTGCCCATAATTATTATAATATTGTATATATAGAAAACTGAAGCTCTGAGAGATTAATCTGTCCAGATCCCCTACCTAGTAAGTGCCAAAGCTGAAAGTAAAACTCTTGTCTCTCAGAACCCAAATCTACACTTTTCACACTGCACAAGTTTCCTCACTGAACACATCAATTTCTCCTAAATTAAGCAAGTCATATTTGTTTTCGTGCAAGTTTTACAATAAACAGAACTGCTGTTAAATTTATGTAGCATTTTGCATTTCCCAAATGCTCTGCATCCTTTTTTATTGCTTGCTTGATGGGGAAAATCTTTATGAGTGATTTTTGCAAGTCATTGTGGCGAAGAAAAAAGAAAAAGCAAGGACTAGGGGCCTGAGCAGTGATGGCTCTGGCATTCTAGGGCCTTAGATGTAGGGAAGGAACTTGTAAAGTTCCCTGAGTTCTGTTCATGTCTTAGGTTGATAAGCCCATACGTTTTTAAGTCTAGATTTAGCATAGGATTGATTGCCTTATGAAGAACTAAAGTATCAGATCTCTCTATTAAAAAGCAAATTGAAAAATATTACAGAGATAGACCTGAGAGTCACAGAAGCTCATGATTTGTGGAAGTCTTGTTACTGCCGCTGATATATCAGTAATCCAATGAGCCATCAGCCTTAAACCACCTAACATGATCAATCCACTGGGGGAGGGGAGCAGGAAACTATGTTACTGTATAATACAGGTTTTTTCCTATCCATTTCCTTTGGCTCTATCGATTAGGCTGCATGAATTTACATAAACACAACAAAGATGCTAGTTTGGTTTATACTGCAGTAACCTCTACTAAGAAACACCAATCCTCCAAAAACTCTAGCCTCATGTTTCCCAGAACTGAATCCTTGAGAACAGTACATTTAAGCAAAATCAAGGTACTGTGAGGTTGAACTAAGATGTGGGAGTTAGTCTTCCCTCCTACCTCCAGATACGAAATAGACCATGCAAAATGATTTAGATCCTAAGCAGAAAGAAAACCAAGAAATGCAGTAGTGATAAAGGACTTTTACCAGCAGGTTTTAAAACACTGCAGGAACAAATTCCTCTGTGAAATATTGTGGCTGAAATCTATGAGGATGCAACTCAAGTCTAAGACAGGTGCTATAAAAGTCTGAACTTGCTTCTCGTTATGCACCGATTTTTTTTTCATAATATTAGACACAGAATCTGAATATGGGTACCTTTTCCCACATCTGTAGTTTGTATCATGTATCTTTTTGACCTAATGACAAAATGTGTTGTTACTCATCTACAGCATGTGCTGAAAAGTGAAAATGTTAGTTGCTCAGTCATATCTGACCCTGTGGACTATTGTGGCTGAAATCTATGAGGATGCAACTCAAGTCTAAGACAGGTGCTATAAAAGTCTGAACTTGCTTCTCGTTATGCACCGATTTTTTTTTCATAATATTAGACACAGAATCTGAATATGGGTACCTTTTCCCACATCTGTAGTTTGTATCATGTATCTTTTTGACCTAATGACAAAATGTGTTGTTACTCATCTACAGCATGTGCTGAAAAGTGAAAATGTTAGTTGCTCAGCCATATCTGACCCTGTGGACTATAGCCCATGAGGCTCCTCTGTCCATGGAATTCTCTGGGCAAGAATACCTGAATGGGTAGCCATTTCCTTATCCAGTGGATTTATCCAGCCCAGGGAATGAACCCAGGCTTCCCTTGTGGCTCAGCTGGTAAAGAATCCACCTGCAATGCAGAAGACCTGGGTTCGATCCCTGGGTTGGGAAGATCCCCTGGAGAAGGGAAAGGTTATCCACTCAAGTATTCTAGCCTGGAGACTTTCATGGACTATATAGACCATGGGGTCACAAAGAATCGGACACAACTGAGCGACCTTCACTTTCACTTCACTTCATTCCTGCATTGCAGGCAGATTTTTTTTACCATATGATCCTAATATCTAATTCACAGATGATACTAAAGTTAGGCTTATTATATAGGTCTTCTGATTGCTGATAGCATCCAACATCTTTAAGAGGCAGAAGAGTTTGGTGGTTAAGTGTATAGAAGGGACTGATATTAATAAATCCTATGTTTGATTTTTAACTACAACACTTACACATGTAAACCTAGTCAAATTTGGTAAGCTTTCCATGTCTGATTTTCCTCAAGTGTAAAATATAACAGTATTCATCTCATAAGGTTGTTATAAGGATCAAAGGAGCTAATATATGTAAAGAAATTAGGACAGAAACTGCACACAGGAAATGTTCGTGTCAGCAATATCACTATGTTAAAAATAGCTTCATTAACTCTGAGTCCTTTATTCTATTTATAATTTCTATGACAGCTATTTATGAACACTGAAATACCCGGTGAAGAGCAAGGGAAAGTGAAGACAATGATTAATAATAAAAGAACAAAAATAAACACTTACACATCCCAGATTCCTCAGTTGGTTTTATATCCTAGAGTACAAACAACTCAAAACATCTTAATAATGCAATTTCATAAAACACAATGCATGACTCAATTCAGGAATGTGAAAATGAAAGCCATCTTCTTCCAACTGGTAAAGAGGACCAGAGGGCAGGTTTGCTACCTAATTCCCCTGTTTTGAATTCAGTATTATTGCTTGCATTCCTTTTGACTAGAATATCACAGGCATAAGATGTTTATTGTAAACCTTTGTTTTTGAGGTTGTTAATTCGCTGGCCCTACCTCTTCATGTATTCTCATTAAGTCCCAAAGGGAAGCACTATTTCAGATTCTGTATCTCATGCATGACTTAAAGGTTTACACATTCCATCGAGAAAAAGGGATTGTTACCCGAGGAATAAGCAATACAATTTCTAATTTTGTCTTTAAAACAGACAAACTACAGTAAGACCTCATTGAATGCGTAGAATTGAAACCTTTTACAGAATCACCACCCTGAGTCTCTTCCAGCCCTAGTCATGCAGGCCTGACTATAGCTTGTGAGCCCAGCATGTGAAGACTCACCTCTGAGTCAAGTTAGATAAAACCAAAGAGATCCAGAAAGAAACTGGCTGCCATTTTGAGGGTCAAGTGCTGGTTTTACTTCTTCAAGCCCAGGGTCTATTCTGCTGTAGTTGTTTACAGGCAGCTGTTTGTAAATTGTGTTGCAGTCTTGCGTTAATTTCTACTATTAGTTTCCAGACTACAGACCTGGGCTTCTGTCTCCATTTCCTGATTTGCTCTCCAGGTCCTGATGGCACTGGAAAATTGAAGCTGGAGTCCATCTGAAGTGTACAGGACTCTTACACACAACTGAAGCCTCAGTGGCATTTATTAATACTTTGGGGATTTGCAAACCTATATGTAGATATATGGGTTTCTCCAGTGGTTCAGCTGGAAAATAATCTACCTGCAATGCTGGAGACCTGGGTTCAACCCCTAGGTTGAGAATATACCCTGGAGAAGGGAACAGCTAACATTCTAGTATTACAGCCTGGTAAATTCCACTGGACTGTATAGTCCATAGGGTCGCAGATAGTCAGACATGACTGACTGACATTCTCTCACTCATATATAGATATATGAGCTTCCCAGGTGGCGATAGTGGTTATGAACCTACCTGCCGGTGCAAGAGAAATGAGACAGGATTCAGTCAAGAATAATCCCCTGGGTTGAGAAGATCCCCTGGACAAGAACATGGCAAGCCTCTCCAGTGTTCTTGCCTGGAAAACTCCATGGATAGAGAAGCCTGGTGGGCTGCAGTCCATGGGGTCATGGAGAGCTGGACATGACTGAAGCAATTTAGCATGCATGCATGCATATAGATATATTCATATAAAAAAGGGATATTAAGTACTACTGATGATGCTTTTGTCCTACTGCTGGATTAAGTTATTTTCCAAGTTATTCTTGCCAGCTACTGTCAGGAGACTATTGTAATGACTTAGGACAGTAGTCATACAGTCAGTGTACTTTTTCAGCTACATGTTTTCATTATGTCTGCTTACCCAGTACTTAATTTTTAAAAAGTATGGATTTCTTTTAATAAAAACAATTTGTTTTCTCTACTTCCTTTATTGATTTCCATTTTGTTTGAGGCCAAATCATATATGTTGATTTCACTTGACTAGATATATCTCCATTATCTAGACATTCTCTTCGGTTTGCACCATCCATCAGATCACACCCTTTTGTGTTTAAGTGATAACCCAGATGAAGAAATAATTAATATTGCTTGTGGATAAACTCATTCAGGTTTATGTACACTCTTAGAGATGAGTACTACATTTGGGTCTGTTAGTTTTGACCCAGCCTGTGTCTGTTTACTCTGCTTCTTGCTGAGCATCTGGAGATGATTTATGAAGCCTCATGGCTAAACCACTTATAGTCATGCTTAACTAAACAGTAGAATTAGATATACACATATGTATATGCATGTGAGTGTGGAGGTGTTAGTTGCTCTGTCATGTCCTACTCTGTGCAACTCTATGGACTGTGACCCTCCCCACCCCACCCCACCCCACCCCCTACCCCTGTCCCGTAGCCT